>APFE031478625.1:0-20345 GCA_000404065.3 Pinus taeda | reverse complement strand
CCTTTCAATGTTACAATACATATTTATACATGCCGAAGCATCCAATACCATGGACCGAAAACCATCACATCCAAAAACATGTGCGAAAATCATGCACAAAACCATAGGTGGGTTTGCCCATCCTAACATAGGGCCCAAAACCCAAATTTTTCCGGGCGTTGCCTTGGACCCCATAAAGTGGGGTTATGGGTATGCCTCAAACCCCCTGTGACACCCCCCCGCTACACAATCGACGCAATGAAGGGGGGCTCTGCCGCCCCTCTAACCCCCAAGATAACTACGTGGGCTAGTCGTGGAAAGAATATAACACAACCCAACAAAATTGGGACTTCAAGGTTGTTTTACACCTTAGGGAAGTCTCAGACCAGTTTTTGTTGCAGATATACATATATATATAAATACGCATATATGCATTTGTATGATTTCTTTAAGTGACATGAAAGCTAGACTGTTATAGGTCTATTCGGGCACATAACTCCCAACATTTATATCAGTACTTTTAGGGTTCATCAAACAATAATTTAGTTACTACATGCCCTAGACAAGTCATCACATTGAATGCCATCATTCCTAAGAGTTTTCTAGCCTGAAGAAATCCTGAAATGACTCCTTGAGGGACCAGTGCAGCCTTGGTCATGGGTAAATACACTGCAGAGCACTTAGGCCCATTCAAGCCTACTCTAAAGAGCACCTAGGCCTACTTTGACCTGTGCTGGGCGAGATTGAGCAAAATCTTCATAGGTTTCTAGGAATATTCCTACATTCTAGATCATTCTAGAAGATTCCCACCTCTTATCCTCTCCTATGAGCTTGAAATTGGATAGGGAATGAATCAAGTAACCTCCTATCCTCTCATCCATTCCTCCATGGAAACTAACTCCCAAATTGGAAAGCCATTCAATGCCCAATTTATGACAAAACCACCTCCATTTCCCTATAAATTGAGCACTCATCATAGTGATCAGGGGCTGGACTTTGAAGAATTGTAAGGAGATATTGTTTCTTTGAGGTTTGAGATCATAAGCAAGTATTGTTATGCTACCTAAGTGTTGTGATTTTGGTGTGATGAAGGATGGGACTTAAGCTAGATGGGTGACATGGGATCGGACTTCTTTGGTTGTAACTCTTCCTTCTACTTAATAAAGTTGTTTAAACCTTTTCCCATATTCTTGTCTCTATGTATGATGATTATATGTGTAAATGGTTTCGATTCCATTTTCTTATAGTAGATAGATCTCTTGGTTTGATTGGTTCTTATCCTTTGTTTATGATTATAGGTATTGATCGAGCAGATTCAATTTGAGAAGGAGTGACGGGAGCTATTCAAAGGAGACAAAGGGAAGTGAAAGATAACAAGTAGGTCCCTTGTCTTATTTATCTTCTATAGGAAAAGGTTAAACTCTTTAATTTTGTTGTTCTAAGTGTAGCTACTGATATGAAAATGGGGCACTAAAGGCTTCTTATCAAGCTTACAAGAACCTCTCCCATTTCCAAAGCTTAAATATTCCCAGGATCTAGTGATTAACCAATTGTGGATTAATAATGCTTGAAAATAGGTGTATGCTTGTGTTTGTTTTAAGACTGTTTATGTGATTAAAGTTTATTTGCTTGAACTGATATAAAACATACAACATCAAATAAAGCAGTAACAAGTAATCACACATAACAACAATATAATATGGAGTTCACCCAAAACTCTTGGGCTATGTCTCCTTGAGCTCTAATCAACTTGATTAGACTCTTTGGGATTGTGGCTGAAATCTTTTACAAGCTCCACACTCAACTCCATTGATTTACAACTGAACCTATGGGTTTAGAATGCCATCTTATCCCACCGGTTGTCCTCACTCTACAAACAGATCTAGGCCTCTATGGACTTGACTCCTTCAATTAGCGCTCTAAGCGATCTTGCTCTAGCTTGCACCAACTCCCTCAGAATTCTCTCATGGTCTTTGGAATGCCTTCTTCTGTCTTTAGCACACTCTGGACACCAACAACAACTTGATCATTTCGACCCTTTGTTGTTCTGTAGCTTTACTATGGCTCCATGGCTCTTAGAAGTCTATTATGAGCTCTCTAGCTCTGGCTCTGGCTCTAGATCTCTCTAAGCTTCTCTCAGCCTCTGCGTGCCTCTGTAATTCACTTGACCTCCAAGCGACTCTCAAAAACCTTCTAGTGACCTTTTTAGTCTTCCAACTCTTTCAACAACCTTTAACTACCTCTGACACTTATGCTCTTTGTGTTTTTATCATGCATAGATTACAATCCTCCATCATTGAAGAACCCAACTATTTCCTCATAAGAATCCATTTACAAATGGAAAATAACAGGTGGGAAGGAAAACCTGGTCGTTTTTCTTTCCTCTGGCAGAAATAGCCAAATAATGGAATACACAGGAAATGCACACAAAACACATCATTGGCCTTTAGCTCAGACTTCAAATATTATGGAATCAGCCCTATAAATCTATCGAGTCCATCCAAATATTGCTTATTGCTATCACACGACGTAATGGCCAAAAAACCCAATACTTGGATAATACACAGAAAATCTGAAAATCCAGATTTAAAAACTTATGAAATCACATCCATAATTCTTATTGGGTCTACCTTTTTATCAGCATATTGTAAGTCGCAATCGCAATCTGCATTGGCCTTGGTATCAAGGGTTCGTCGATCGCCGATCACCGATATCGCTGATCAGCCCATCGGAACATTGGCATATCACATATCGCTATCGCAATGGCCCTGGGGGTCTTCCCTTTGGTCACGCTGATTGTCGATCCGCTAATCAGATCCTGACTATTGATCCACGACCTCTAATCCGATGGCTGACAGTCTGTTTCAGGTGTACAACTAACATGGGGATTAACTGCTCGAAAAAGTGGTTTCCTCTCTCCTCCGTTGTGCCATATGTCGACAAATGTATGGATTCGGGTGGAGCCCGTCCAATACCGCCTACTGCTCGAGGCCCGCTCGAAATACTACTTACTACCCGTTCCTCCAGAAGTCAAAAGATTCACTTGTTTGATTTATAAAGCTGTCAAGTCGACTAAAGGCCTTTGCACATGTTTTAAGTCCTTCAGCCTTAGTTTATTGCGATGTGATAAAGGAATGCGATGCAATGGGTTCTAAGGGTTTTTATATTTAAAAAAACATTTCCCCTTAAGTCCCATTTATATAGGACTTTTCCTCCTTTTCAAAGGACAAAGGAAAACTTCTTTTTGTGATAACTTCTTCATCTGAAGTCCATTTTAGCCCATTCAAATTGTAGTAAATTTAAAATGAAAATATCTATGCAATGGGACTATTTCCAAGAGCATCCTTGGACTTTCATTTTCCTCAGTGAGGAACACTTTATATTTAGAAGTCTATCCAAGATCCATTTTGGATCAGCTACCCAATTAGGGAAGTTGTGTTTATCTGTAGATGCGAAATTCCACATAACAAATTGGTGGCCATACTAGGGAATGATAATCATTTTGGGTAGTTTATCTTCATCCTAGTACACCCTAGTAGATTTTACTTTCCTCCATTGATCTTATTTCAGCCTTTTTGAAGTGTTTTTAGTTAAAAATTGTGCTTGAATGTCCCTTGAATTAACTCTCTAGCACCAGTGCAGTCTTAGTTTTGACATAGTGTTTTGCAAAGCAGTCCCTACCTTAAAGACACTGCATTTTAGTGCATTGTCTCCCTCTCTGGCCTGCACTGATTCCTCTTAGGCTCAAAAGCCCACCTTTGATTTGATTTTTCCAAAGTTGCTTCTCTTGTTGTTTGGTGAAAGATCAATGATTCTTATGGTTCTGAAATCAACTTTCATTTCTCTTCCTAGACCTACTTTGGCCTTGATTTGTTGGTGTTTCTTAAATGATTTCTTTATCATTATCAATTCATTGTCAAAGTTAGCTTATAGTCAATTAATCTTTGCTGAAAAGAAAGTGTCGTAAAAGTCTTCATTTCTTTCGAAAAGGAACTATCGTAAGGTCTTCATTCTTGCAAAATATTGATTGATTGTATGTGCATTAGTTTCCTTTTGTTCATCTCAACACTAAAGGAATTGAAAAGAAAAAATTTCATTATGCAATTATAGTTTTTGTGTGTGCTTATAGGAATAGTTTAGGGAAATTGCATTAGATGTGCTCTTTGCTCTATCCCTTGTAGTTGAGGATTTCATTGTTCAAAATCAAATGAAAATAATGTTTCTCATTATAGTTTCATTCTAGGAATTTCAAAGATATCACGCGGTGAACCTAGAAGATAAACTCTTAATCAAGATCAACTTAAAAGTTATCTCAATTAACCTAATCGAGCATTGTCACCTAATGAATAACATTTAGAGGTTCTAGGCTAGAGACGTGTTCCGGTGTTGTAAAACATAGCAACTATCATTAATTGTCTGCAATACATTCTGAGTGTGATACCTCATTCCACATACGTAAGTATATCATAGCTCGTCCACATACCATCGGGTATATAGGGTGGTGTTATAGTATGAAAACTATAAAGGAATGCTCTCACTGTGTGGTTTCACATTAGACAACTCTAACACGAATTGGGCCTCCATGTACTTTCAGGTATATATGGGAGGACTACATTATGTTGCTATCCATCCTTAGGTAACTGAGTTGACCGCCTTGTACACTGTGATACATTGAACAAACATTCAAGTAGATTGCATGCACGTATGTTAAGTCCTTGGTTTACAGAGGCAATATATTGTAGTTTACAGTTGCTTGGTAATCCTTTTACCTAGATTACTGTCTTTTTGTTTATTCTTTTTGTGATAAAATTAATTAGAAATCGTGGAAGAACATCAACCCTTACCCTGTCATTCGCGGAGGACAGTGAGTAAACCACCTTTACTGCCTGAAGCTACACCTATCCATAAAAAGTGGTCTCATTTTACTGAATCCAGTACATGAAAAAATTTTGGTTCTTCATTTGAATTACCAAAACACCTATATTGGTAAGTACTGCAATCCCAATTACTCCTACAGTTACTGGTACATCTGTTACTGAAGTAGAATCTCCACAATAATTTGAGGACACTAAAAGTGAACCTAGTGAAATGGTAACGCAAGTTGTCCAACAAGAAGTTTATTCTCAACCCAAAGTTGTTCAAAAAGAAATTGATCCTGAACCTATCACCATTGAATTAGAAGTTACTTCTGAACTAGAAGTTGTTCAAGAAGCCCAACCTAAACCTATTGTTCTTTTACTAGAACACTTAGATCTTGAAGTTGAACAATCAAAAGTTGTTACCATATCATAAGATGATTGACCATTTCATCCTCAACCATTCGTAACTATCGAGACTTCCCATTTACCTAAGGAACAAATACTGGAAATCTATTACGGACCTGATGGTGAAATCCTTCCACTTGGTTTGATTTCGATTGAATAGGAAACCGAGGAAGAAACACCCAGAACTCTAGTTCGATTTGGACCTGGACTTTATCTTTATCCTCATACTCCTCATTTACTGCTCCTTTTGATCCTGATTACTTTCAGACACCCATTGATTCATTAGGCAATTTATTAAGACATTTGACTATGGTAGAGTCAACATCCCAGACTGTAACATCTGTTACAACTGCGGAAAAATCTTCTGTTACTACTGTTATCACTCAGGTTGTCCCTTGGCTCCTTAAGGGCTACGGTCGAGGTAACCACAAACCAATCTTTGGATTGCAAGTTCTAGCCCACCTGCAATCAGAGAGGGCTCTCTCTTTATGTTTTAACTTTGTTGATGAGGATTTTAGGCTAGTTATTGGGTTCAGGGTTCTTGTTTGTGTTTGGATGGAAGGAAAATGCTTTCAAGCAGAGAGGCAATTCATGAAGTGATAAGTTTCAAACCATTGGGCATGGAGTCATGGGTCAGGATTGCCAGTGCGTGTTCTTGGTCACAAGAGGAATATGGAGCAGGATAGCTGCACATAAAATGACTTTCAAACTAAAGATGAATGGAATGTAAGGAATGAGAGGCACTTAAGAATCTCTCACTCAGCTTAACAGAGGGAAAGGATGATCTCTATCTAGGGGCAATGAAGAATCCTTGGATAACTGTCATGCGTGATAAGGTTAGGGCAAACATGAGCCATGTGGAATTCATATTTATGCCTAAACAGAGGAAAACATAAAGAAACAACAAAAATTGAGCATAGAGTGTAATTAAACAAATTCCAAGCTAATCTTTCTTTTCTGTTGTTTAGATGGTAACTTATGAATGGAAAACAGAGGTAGGAAACACTTATTGAGTTATGCGACAACACGAGAATTCCATGATCACTCTTCAACCGTCAAACATAGTGGACAATCCATTCTCCAAAAAAACTCAGAAGCAGTCTTTGATTATAGAAACTATCAGGTATTAAAGTGCTAGTCTCTCCTGGAGCAAAATCAGCTAAAAAAAGCTTCTCGACCAACCAACCCTTAATACAGCCTTCAGGGCTGTTTTTTATAGTGTAAATATCTCAAAATATTTATTACAACTGACCTAAAACAGGTCTGCGAAAAAAACTTTCTAAACCTAAAACTGTGCTAAAATTAAATGCAGGTAAATATCTATTGAACTGTGTCAAAGGTAGCTGGATTAAAACGAGTGTAATGTGGCCCTTGGTGGCTCACTGCAGTACTACTGGAATAACTGCGCTTTGGGAGTTGCAGTTCTGATCTTGTGCGAGTTAAATTTGCAATAAACGTGATTTGAGAGCCTTGAGAGACTTCGACCTTTTCTTTGCCTTTGCTGGAAGGTGTTTAATTTTCACCTGCTTTGGGCCGCTACTAAGATCTTCACTGATACTCTTCACCGCAACATTGATACTCTTTGGCATTAAATGGGCTTTATCTTTCCTCTGATACTCTTTGGCATTTGGATTTGGCTTCCTTCTGCTTCTGTTTGATGAAAACTGCAAAATTGGCTCTTTTCGGTTCTTTTTCGACGAAAAACGACTGTGGAATAAAAAAGATTCCCTAAAGATTCCCCATTTTGGCCTATTTCCCGTAGTGACTAATAGCGCATCAAAAACTGCCTCTATTTTTGAATCTGGGCTTCCTAAGCTACGATTTCGCCTTTGCGCTTCTTTCTGGCGGGTGATGTCAGCATGACATCAGCAGTGGGTCCTAGTACGGTGAGCGACGTGGCAGGGTGATGTGGTGCTTGCGTGGCATGATATTTCTTTCTATATTGTGATGCGATATACTCGGTTTGATGTGATAGCGATATCGCATCGGCGAAAAGGGAATGCGGTATGTATTTGGGGAGATGGATCTAGCGATCGCCGAATTGCGATATTGCATCGACGGAAAGGGGAAGGAGCACATATATGTGATATATAATACTGCGATATTGCCGACTTGTGATATCGCATCGGCGGAGCACTCATCGGGGAGAACTCTAATCGGGAAATATTGGCATTGAGACCTCCGACTATGATATCGCATCGGAGGAGGCCGAAAGGGATCAGAAGACTGCTTTGGGGGAATCGGCAAAGGTTTATTGCGATCGGAAGGAGTGAGTGTGTGCTTTTGAAGAGTATTTGAGGCCTTGGAAGGGGTCCGATAACCTAGAAAGGAATTTTATGCTTTGGAAGGAGTTCGTTGTATTAGAAGACGGTTTGAAGGGGCAGCATGAGGGTTCTTGCCAAGTTTCAGATAAACTGAGCAATTCCCGGGGGCATTTATGGTTATTTTCAACCAGAGGGAGAGGATATATACACAGGGGAGTTATTACCATAGTTTTAGTAAGGGAAATGGGAAATAGATAGGGAGCTACATAGTACAGTTAGTAGTTAATATGAAAAGTGATAAGAAAGCGCTAAGTATGTAAATCTTAGGCTATTGGGGAAAAATGGTCCAAAAAAGGAAATGACCATTCCTTGGGTAAAGCAGATCTTTACCAAGGAAATTGACATGGGAAATGATGAAACTTAAGAGGTATCAAGAAGATCTTGATCTCTTTCGGGGAAGTTAGTGAATGATTTGGGGAAGAGGAAGAAAGGGAAGTTAGTTATGCTTCATTTGAAATCCTTCAGATGGGAACTGCTTGCTAGCTGTGATATGGATAAATATAACACCTGAAAATGTGGAGTTGATCATAAATCACCAATCTGCAACCTCATAATTTCCTACCGAGCCTACTTACCTAACATTTTTTCTTCTTTTGGTTTGGGTGCACTTAGACTTGCAGACCCAGCATTTCAATTTTTCTTTTTATTCCTTCCTATCTACAAACTACCATTATTTCTTCCAAGGGCCCACATTAAGCAGTTGGGCTCCTTTGATTCTCTACCTATCTAAGAATCTTCCAAGATTAAGTTGTTTGGACAGATTTTCATTCTCTATATTCTAAAACAGGAAATTGAAACCTAGGGAGACCAAGATTAGGCTGTTTGGACCTCCCTTTAGTTGAAAATTGTACAAAACTGGAATGACTCTTCAAAATTGGAATGCAGTAGATGAACTTTGAGTGGCATTCTTTCCTTGGTGACTGTTTAGGAAATATGGAGCATTGCAGCATGCAAAGTATGACATATTTGGCCTGTAAAAATGTCAATCATGAAATATGAGTAACCTGCTGCAGCAAGAGGCTAACAGTGGCTCCACTTGGGGATGGCTTTTCCTTGTGAGAAGCCAAGAACAGCAGGTCAGATTGCCTTGATTCTTCTGTTATTGCTGTGCTTTGAAACTTCTTAGTGCTGACTGTTGGAAAAATTTGAACTTTTGGACTGCTAACAACACTTTCCTTTAACTTTTTTGTTGTTAAATTGTAAAGCACTGCCTGCTTTCTTCTGCGTGCTTTAGCATCATGGACTCTTGCAAAATAAAATCAAAGTGCTGATATATACAAACATTCTATGTACAGAAAATAACACCGCCTGTTCTTTTCAATCGAAAAGGATCATTGTAGTGCTTTAGCATTCGGCCATTGACCGGGCCTTCTTCAGCTGTGCTGCCATCTAGAGATTTGAGAAAATATGTATTATTGCATTGCATAGCGCTAATAATGTATGGACCTTTCCACATAAAATCAAATTTTGCATGTTTTCCCTTGTCCTCTCTTCGTGAATCCCATCTTAGAACTTTGCTGCCCACCCAAAAATCCTCTGCTTTAGCTTTCTTATCAAACATCCTTTTGAGTTTTTCTTGCAGCATTTGAGCTCTGTCGTAGACTTGCTCTCTGGTTTGCTGAAGATGAATGGTTTGATTAATTCTTCTCTGCATGTCATTTGGTTCAGCCTGAATCTCCTGCAACAATTTAATAGTAGGAATGCCCAAAGATGAAGGAAATTTGGTTTCCATGCCATATAATAACTCATAAGGGCTCATCCCAATGGATTTCTTGGTGGAAAGTTTGTCTGCCCACAAAGCATTTGTGAGCTTCCTATGCCAGTTCTTTTTGTTTTCCTCCAGCAATTTCTTTATGATATTGATGAGGCTTTTGTTGTATGATTCAGCCAAGCCATTACCTTGAGGGTAGTAAGATGTGGAGTGTCCCAAGGTAATGTGGTATTTATGGTAGAAGTTGATCATCTTTTTGGATTTGAAGGCAGCAGTGTTATCGGTGATGATTTTCTCAGGCAGCCAAATCTGGAAAGGATTTTACTCTCAAGGAATTGGATAATGGTGGAGTCATTGGCTTGTCTACATGGAGTGGCTTCAATCCACTTAGTGAAATAATCGGTGGCTGTTAAAATCCACTTTTGATGGCCTGAGGAAGAGGGATGAATTTATCCAATGAAGTCGAGACCCCATTGTTGAAAAGTTTTCTCGGTTGAAATGGGCTTGAGGGGCAAAGGTAGTAATTTTCTTTTTCCTTCAAAGATTTGGCATTTGTGGCATGAAACAACAAACTTCTTGACATCTCTAAATAGAGAGGGCCAATAATAACCAGCCCTTAAAATATTGTCAGCTGTGGACTTCCAATATAAGTGTCCTCCACAGTCCCCTGCTTGGAATTCTTTCATGATGTTGTTAGCTTCATTCATAGTTAAACAATGAAGCAAAATACCTTCATGATTTTTCCAAAACAAAGAACCATCTATGACACAAAACTTTGAGGATTTCATCCTTAAAAATCTTTTCTTGGTTCTGGACAATCCTGGGGGAGCACACAGGTTTTAACAATACAAAGCAAATATCAGCATACCATGGGGATTGCAAAAAGGTTTCACTGATTTGTGGAGTCGCCAGCTCCGGTTCATTGTCTAGTTGATTAATGTCTAAGGCTTGGAAGTTTGTTTCGGACATTAGTTTGGCTAACCCTTGTCCTTTTATCATCTTGGTAGGTTTTATTTCAATGTCGTATTCAAGAATGCTAGAAATCCACTTGCCTCTTTTGCCTTCTAGTCCCTCTTGAGTTAAGATATCCTTTACAACAGAGTTGGGGACATAGTCAATCACGTGGGAGTATAAGATGTAAATTCTGAAATCTTTGATGGCTTTGACCAAGGCATAAGCCTGCTTTTCCATAATCTGATATTTCAAGGGTGCATCTCTCAAAGCTCAACTGAAGAAATCAATTGGCTTTTCGTTACCTCGATCATCTTTTTGCAATAGGACAACGACTATAGTATGCTCGGATGCAAAGGAAAAAATGATAAAATCTTTGTCGAATTGAGGACTGGTGAGGATAGATGTTTGAGTCAAGGCAGTTTTGATACTTTCGAAAGCCTGCTTGGTTTCAAGAGACCATTTTACCTTGGCATCCTTCTTCAACATGTTGCTTAATAGCCTTATTAGCTCAGCTAGGTTTGGGATAAATCTCTTTAGGAAATTGATCTTTCCAAGGAATTCTTGCAGTTCTTTTATGTTTCTTGGATAGGGGATTAGGAGGATAGCTTGAATTCTTTCAGGATCAATTCTAATCCCATCTTTTGATATGATATGGCCCAAAATCTTGCCTTCTTCAAGGGAAAATAGGGACTTCTTGGGATTCAAGGAAATGCCATATTTCCTGCATGTCATGAAAATTTGCCTTAAGTGCTTAAGGTGCTCTTGGTCAGATTTGGAGAATGGGGCTAGATCATCAAGGTAAACAACAAGGAAATCATGTATCTCCTTGGCGAATGCAATATCCATTGCCCTTTGAAAGGTCGCACCAGCGTTTTTCAGCCTGAAAGGAATTTTAACGTACTTAAATGTTCCCCATGGTGTGGTAAAGGCTGTCTTGTCTTGGTCGTCTAGGTGAACAAGTATTTGATTAAATCCTGAAAATCCATCTAGTAAAGAAATTCTAGAGGAACCCACTATGCTTTGTAAGATATGGTCCATTTTGGGCAAAGGGTAGTGGTCTTTTAGAGAGACCTAGTTTAAATTTCTCAAGTCTACACACAGTCTTATCTCTCCTATTTTTTTCCTAGTGGGAACTAAATTAGATACCCATTCAGAGAATATGATGGGTGCAATGATACCTGCTTCAAACATTCTCTTTATTTCTTTTTCAATAAGGGGAAGAAGCATGGGGTTGATTCTTCTAAGTTTCTGTTTGAACGATTTTTGATTTTGTTTTAAGGGAATGGTATGTTGGATCACTGAGGTGTCATAGGACTTCAAGTCGTCATAACTCCAGGCAAATACATCTTGGAATTATTTGAACAGATCCACGTATTTCGGTTTTTGATCAGGGGGCAAATTTTTGGACAACTTAATCATTTTGGGCTGTTCTGCTATCCCTATGTTGTGTTCTCCTATAACAGCATTTAGAGGCTCCATTTTTGGCTTTTTGGGCACATCATTGTCATCAAACATATCTTCTAATGGAGTAAGGCCGGCAGGTAGAAAATTAGTATTTAGATCAATAAAATCATCCTCTGCTTTCGCTGTTTCCTCTAAACACATTTGTTTCAACTGCTCTATGTTTGCATTGTCAAACACAGTTGGGTTAAGGATTTGTTTAGTTGTTGCAGCTGTTAGAGCCTGCTGATTTTCTTCTGTTAGATGTTGGGAATCGTTCATGGCATCCATGTCAATGTTTGTGTTGGAAAATTCGCCCTCAAGAGTGAGGAAATTGTTAATCTGGGCATCATTTTGAAATAACTACCAATCCTTAATATTGTTAGGGACCGAAGATCTGTGTTTTATTTCAGCGGTGAAATGGTGATTTGGTTCACAGGGAAGCTTGCATGTGCTAGCAAAAGTTGCTAGACTGTGGGCATGAATATTATGATCTCTTGAAATTTTGGCAAGCTTGAATTCACTGAAAGAATTGAGTATTTCGGTGGCAGCAGCCCTGTAAGCTCTCATTCTACTGCTATTAGTAACAAAGTTACTTTTCATTTGTTGTATAATCAAATCGGAGTCACCTAGGATGGACACTTTTGTAGCTCCTAGGACTTTGAGCAGTTTAAGGCCTAAGAGAAGAGCTTCATACTCTGCCATGTTGTTTGTACATCTGAAATTTAATCTATAGGCATGTCCTTCTGTGTGATTATCATGTGTATTGTAAATCCATACTCTTGCCCTTGCTCCTAACTTGTTGACAGAACCATCAAACTCTAAATACCATGTGTTTTCTTGTTTGAGGTTTGTATTGAGAGTTTCAGTTTTTTGAGGATTGGGCAGACTTACAACTTCTGTTTCGGGATGTTCTTCTTGTTTTTTGCTGGTTGCCTTGACTGTTGAGACAATTTCGTGGGTATTGGCAACCGATTCCTCATTGATGTATGTTCCTCGTTCCAAAGATAATGGCTTATCATCAGTTGGAGGACTGGTGTTATCATTAAATAAAATGAAAGAATCCATATCATAATGGATTGAGTAAATTGGAAAATTTTGGGGCTTGTCCTCACTGCTTACCACATACTTCATTAATGTTTCTCTATACAGTCTCTTTGGTTGCCCAAAGACAAATATAGTGGCATAAGAGAGTTCAAGTTGAAGGGATCCTTGCAATTTTGCTCCCCATGATCTTGATAGGAGCATGCCATATTTTGTGGGAATGTCGGCAACTACTACGTCCATTAGGATTGTCTTGTTGGGGAACTAGACTAGAGACACACAAAGGTCTTTAATCAAGCCTAAACATTTGACTTGACTTGAGTCAAAGGAATATAGATCTTTGTATGGTCTTGTGACATCAAGGTTCAATCTTTCCATTACAGCTTTGGGCATAAGGTTATGTGAGGCACCTGAGTCAAACATAGCATTATGCAATATTTTGTCATGTATGTGCATACTGACATAAAAAGGTGGAACAGGTCCATATGTTGATTTTTTGTTAACTTCTGGACTGAACAGCAGCTCAGGGGTATCGTCTAAAATGTTTACATCATCCCTTACCTCTGGTAGTTGAAGTGACCTTTGAATTTGTTGCCTATATACATCATGTTTGGCAAGTTCTGAGAGGGGAATGGATATCTTGAGTTTTTCAATCTCTGCTTCTAAACTGAATGGTTTTTCCAATGAGTTCTTGGCGTTGATAGTGGCAGATTTCTCTTTTTCAAGCATACTCTCTATGTTTTCTTTTGGAATGTCAATTTTATGATGTATGACAATTTGTGGTATTTCTGTTTTGGGAGGATTTTTTGGAGTGCTATTCAGATCTTCTTTTGGGGAAGAAGGAGGTAGAGGTCGATCAATAGGAAGTTGTGTGTCTGTTACATCCTCCACAGTTACCTGATGCGGGTTTGGGATAGAGCAGTCAGCTGGTTGATTTATGGTGACATTTCCTTTAATTTTGTTGGGTTGTGTGCTATCTTTTGTTCTGCTAGATGCGGGCACATCAATGGTCCTTTTTCTCAATTTGTATTGTTTGTGTACCTCGTACACCACAGTATCATAGCCTTGTTTGAAATCGAAAGACTCTCCCGACTTGGTGTAAAATTGTTTTACATCAAGGTATTGTCGGTCCTCTTTAGTAAGAAATATTCACTGTTCATTTTCCGAATCTATCACGTTCATATGAGTCCCATTTGTGAGCTCAGTGGATGTAGATGCCTCCGCATAGTTTTCTTGGAAAGGAGGCCTAATATCATGGTCGGGACTGGCCCTTCCGGCGTTTGTGTTTTGAGTTTTTCTGAAGTTCGGGTTCCTTATGGCATTGGGCCGTTGGCCTTCCCATGAAGTTTTCCTCTCAACATTGTCTACTCTGTCTCCCAGCCTGTGGATGCCACTGATAATAGCATCTAGCTTCTGATCGAAGGTTGAGGGTTCTTCCTTGAAGGTGGTTCTTCTCTTAGTTCTAGCTCTGTTTCTTTTAGCAATTAGATTTGCCTCCACACTAACAGAAACATCTTGCATTTCTGCAAGGCTTTGAGGGGCTCTTTCCCTTAGCTGATATGCCATCTCAGCATCAAAGCCATCAGGGAATTTGTACAAAGAGAGATCAGATGGAGGTCTTAAATTTTGTGGTATTGCATTGTAAACATTATTAAACCTTGCACAATAATCCAAAACTGTTTCCTGAGGTCCTCTTTTGATAGTATCATACTCAGATAGTATGTGTAGGAGATCTTTCTTTTTCTCCCATCTGTTAATAAATGTCTGGTATAAGGCTTCAGGGTTTAATATGGAATTGGGTGTAAGTGCCCTAAACGAGGTTCTGACATCACCGGTCAAACTTTGGACAAAAATCTTCATTCTCACGCTGTCATCATCAATTTCACAACTCTCGAAGTAATCTTGAATTTTCTTTGTATGCTATAGGGAGGTGCAGGAGTTTGTGCCATCAAAATAGGTGATTTTTGTCTAGTAGTCCTGAGGCATAGCCCCGGGATTAGCAGGCAGCTGTAAGGGCGCATATCTATTAGCGATGATAATGGGGATAAGTGGAAAAACTGGGGCAACTGGGATAACAAGATCAACTGGGGTAGAAGGAGTAGTAGTGGTAGTAGGAGTATAGGATGGAGGTGTAGAAGAGCTGCTTGGAGAAGGGGGTGATGAACCAGGGGAACTTGGGGTTGACCGAAATAAAACTTTGACAGGGGTTGGAACACTGCTTGAATGAACTGTTTCAAGACTCGCAACAGTTGGGTCTTCTTGTTGCTTTTGTTTTCTAATGATCTTAGGGATTAAATTCGGATTTTGAAAAGCAGCTGGGCGATTGGAATGAGGATTTGATCTTGTATGACGCGTTTTCTTTTTAGGAGCCAGCTTCTAATCTATTTTTTGGGAAATTTTTCTAAAAACACAGGTCGACCGAGACTTTCAAAGGTCAGTTTCTTCCTCTGTGGAGTTGCAGACTGGTTTAGTGAGATTATCTGAGGAGTTCCCCAGTGGAGTCACCATTATGTTATCACTCAGGTTGTCCCTAGGCTCCTGTAGGGATACGGCCGAGGTACCCACAAACCAATCTTTGGATTGTAGGTTCTAGCCCACCTGCAATCAGAGAGGGCTCTCTCTTAATGATTTAACTTTGTTGATGATGATTTTAGGCTAGTTGTTCGGTACAGGGGTTTTGTTGTTTTGTTTGGATGGAAGGTGTATGCCAGGTAGGAAATTCCACGCAGAGAGGCAAGGTAAAGTGTGATAAGTTTCAAACCATTGGGCATGGAGTCATGGATTAAGGCTTGCTGGTGCATTTTCTTGGTCACAAGAGGATTGTGGAGTGAGATAGCCACACATGAAACAATTATCAATTTGCTAAAAGGATGGAATGATGGTCAAGGATGAAAGGCATTTAAGAATCTTTCATCAAAACTGACAGGGAGGAGGAGTGAATGAATGGTTATCTAGGAGCAGTTAATAATTCCTAAACTATCATTCATATGTGAAAGAAACAGCGTAAACAATATCATTTAAGTATGCACGTTCATAACTATTCCTGATGAAAACATGAAAAATTGCAGAAATTGAGCCTAAGGTGCAGTTAAGCAAATCCTAAGCTATTGTTCTTTTCTGCAACTTAGATGGCGGAACGATGATAAAACAGACACGAAAAACTAACAAGGTTAAGAAACACTTATTGAAGCATGTAGAAGCACAGGAATCCCATAATCACTCCTCGGCCAATTAAACACAACAGACAGTTTCAGAGTCCATGCTTTCAGCAGTCTTTGATTATAGAAAGCATCACAGTTACAGTGCAAGTCTCTGCTTGAGAGAAAAATCGGAATAACAAAGATCAAGCTACTGATCAACCAACCAACCCCTACTCCATTTTTCAGGGTGGTATATATAAGCAAAATATCTGAAGTCATTTATTACAATTGACCTAAACAGGTCTGCCGAAAAAATCTTTTTCTAAAAACCTAATTGTTGCTCGAATTAAATGCAAGTAAGTCCTTTGGGCTGCGCTAGAGGCAACTGAATCAAGTTGAGTTGATGAGGTGTCCTGTGTGACTTGGTGCAGTGGTTCTGTCATAATTGTGCATTGAGTTCTAGTCCACTGATCTTCTGTGAGTTTAATGTGCAGTCATTTGTGCTAGTGAGCCTTCAATGCGTCTTCAATTGCTTCTTGACTTTCAGAGCCTTTGTTTTAATGTTGGATTTTCCTCGAGCCCTGAGAAAATCTCCTCTGATACAATTTGCCGCTACATTGATGGTCTTCGCTACTACATTGATGGTCTTCGCCGCTTCCTGATACTCTTTGACGTGCTTTTTGTCTACATATTTGATCTGATACTCTTTAATCTCTGTCCCTGGTCTCTCTCTGTCTTCAAATTCGTTTAATTTGGCAAAATCGGGCAATTTTAGGGTTTTTCGGTGCAAAAGGGCCAAGGAATCAAAAGATTCCCCAATATGGCCTATTTCCTGTAGAGATGTGCGATTAGTGCTTCGCGCTAATCGTGCATCGAAAACTGCCTCTGTTTCTCATTCTGGAGCTCCGAAGCTTGACTTTCGCTCTTGCGCAAATTTCTGTTTTTTGGTTGCTGATGTCAGCATGATGATGTCAGTAGTGGGGTCCTCTGGTACAGATATGACGTCAGCATGCTGATGTCATCAAGGTGACGTGGCAGTACGGCGGGGTGACGTGGCAGAGACACGTGGCAGGGTGACGTGGTGCTGGGCGTAGGCAATGTGAGGTGTTGTGGAGGCGACGTGGCAAGGTGAGGTGGCGCTCCTGTTACGTGAGGGGAGGGCGGTTTTTCCTGTCCATCGGACCGCCTTTGGTATGGAGGTGGTTTCTGTCAGGGGCGTCCCAATGCAATGGGAGGTCACCACCTGTCCCAGTGTACGACAGTAAAATCGTCGGACATCGGGTGGTAACCTACCACCACAATAGGGCGCCCAATGTGAATAAGGGCTGTCGGATCTGGGGGGGCCGATCCAACGGTGGATGGAATGGGGAGATGCCCGGATTTTAATAAAAGAGCTCACGTGTTAAAGGTTCAATTTTTCACAGCGCCTTGGGTTTTGAACTTTAGAAAATGGGTTAAATGTGTTTTGCGCGGTGGAAATTTATCAGACAAACATTAATAATTTCCAAGGAAAAATGTGCGAGGGGGGTTTTTTGCATTTGGAAAGGGTTTTCTTAGTGTTTTGGAAGGGGTCCAAACACCTGGGAATGGAAATTTATGCAGAAGGAGGGTTCTTACTAAAGTCGAGGTGACTTAGTAATTCCCAAAGAAGTACTTATGGTTATATTTTAATGAGGGGGAGGGGATATTTACATAAGGGGATTATCTACATAGTTTTAGTAAGGGGATGGGGAAAATATAGGGAGTTAAATAATAATGTGAGTAGTTAATATGGAGATGACAAGAAAGCGCTAAGTTTCAGAGATCTTAGGCTTCAAAGGGAAGATAGAACCTTATAGAGAAAGTATTGATCCTCTTTGAGTGAAGCAGATCACCCAGGCTAATGACATGGAGAATGTTGAAACTAAGAGATATCAAGCAGATCTTGACCTCTGTTTGGGGAAATTAGTTAATGATTTGGGGAAGAGGAAGAAAGGGAAGTTAGTTATGCCTTATTTGAGCTCCTTCATATGAAAACTGCCTGATGACTATGACCTGAGTAGAGATGATACTTTAAAACATGGCAATGAACAAAAATCAATATTTTGCAACCTCAAAACTACTTACCCAGCCTACTTACCTAACATTTTTTCTTCTTCTGGTCTGGGTGCATTTAGACTTGTAGACCCAACATTTAAATTTTTTCTTTTTATGCCTTCCTATCTACAAATTACCCTTATTTCTTCCAAGGGCCCAGATTAAGCAGTTGGGCTCCTTTGATTCTCTACCTATCTAAGAATCTGCCAAGATTATGCTGTTTGGACATATTTTCATTTTCTATATTCTAAAACAGGAAATTGAAACCTAGGGAGACCAAGATTAAGCTGTTTGGACCTCCCTTTAGCTGAAAAATTCTACAAAACTTGAATGACTCTTCAAAATTGGAAAGCAGTTAGATGAAATTTGAGTAGCATTCTTTCCTTGGTCACTGTTTAGCAAATATGGAGCATTGCAGCATGCAAAGTATGACATATTTGGCCTGTAAAAATGTCAATCATGAAATATGAGTAACCTGCTACAGCAGGAGGCTAACAGTGGTGAAAGAGGCCACTAAGGACATTGATTTTCGTGGGGAGTTGTTCAACATCCCTCTAGATCACCTTCCTAGACATAGGGGTCCGATTGCATTGAAATATTTTAGCAATGTTAATTCAACCCCTTATGTGTATGATAGATTCATTAGAGCTTGGTGCTAGTTCCCCCACCATGATTAGGTAGCCATTTATTTCTCCAAGAATTTATATGCATATTTTGTGTTACATATGAGGTCGGATTACAATGATACCATATCTCATTATTATGGGCTTAGTTTGGGACGTACCTATGAGAGCAAGGGCGCCCGTAGGGTCCCTCGGCATGTACCACCACCTACGCTATTGTTTTCACTACTATTTCAGAGCTTAGTATTTATGACAGAGCTAGAGGAGTTGTTGCAGCTCAGTGTTGCGACCAAGGATACTACTGCAGACAACATGCAAACCATGTTTGCCAGTGTGCATGTTGCATTAGATGGAAATATTAGGAGACCACTACCATTTCCTCATGCTTCGCTAGTGCCTATATGTGATGATGCATTTCTTGCAAGTCTACCCTTTGACTAAGTTTTCACATATAAATGTATGTATCATGAGGCTTGGAGGGTGCATGGCCTATGTGAAATTGACCAGGCACACACACACACACACACACACACACACACACACATATATATATATGAAACTTTTGAGTCTTATTGTCAAATTGTACATAATTATTTATATTAAAATTTCTAGTTTGTATTAGATTTCATTAACATTAATATGCTCATGATAACATGTAGACACATCCTAGCTACATCGATGAGATTATGAGGTCATCGAAGGGGGTAGTTGATCAGCCAAACCATCCTCGACCAGAGCGTGTTTCCAAGGATTCTCCTCCACCTCTACCTCCATCATAAATCTTCACTAATGTGGAGGATAGTCACTATGTACAACCAAATTAACTAATATTTGAGGTAATAAAAATTACTCCTATCCTTTCAACATTTTCTTTTTAAAGTTACACATATATGCTAATTAATTTGTAGACTAATTATAATTTTTACTTTCTATTGTGTGCATAGGCCCATATTTAAATTGTTCTTCATGTCATTATTATGTGGATACATGAGTGGGATGTTGGGTTTGAAGGTACTAATGATGCGGGTCCATCAATGTAGGCCCTGGTCTTTGAGCCACATCGAGCATAGCACTGAATCTAGATTCATCATGAGACCCCCATCGTATATCTAACTTTCATTTGGAATCGACTGAGGTTAGTAGATTCAAGTACATATGAAATTAAAAATGTCATTCAAAATCATTTGTTTCAATATTAATTTTTTTTTTACAAATATTGATCTAATTAGTTTCAATTTGAATGCATTATATTGCAGTACCAACTTATGGGTACTTACTTTGTGTGATAGAAACAATGTAAACTTTGAAACGGGAACTATAAACTCAAAACGAGAACTCTGGCCAAAAAACCCCGTAAAAACATCAAAAACAGTGCTAAAAACGAAAAGTGTTGGTGCTAGAATAACAACTTTTTTTTCTAGGGTAAATTTTCAACATGTTTTAAAAACGGCGGCGAAAACCAATTTTTTGTGCAAAAATTGTCCAAAAAAACAGATTCAAAACGAAGTGTTGATGTTCGAATAACAATTTTTTTTTTCAATGGTAAATTTTGTGCAAAAAACACCTTCAAAACTAAAAGTGTTGACACTAGGATAACAAAAAATTTTCAATGGTAAAATTTCAACATTTTGAAATAATGGCGTAAAATATTTTATCATGACGTCGAAAAACATTAAAGTTTCAAAAAAATAATGAAAACATACAATAAAATTAAAATTAAAACAATGAAACAACACAAAACAAAAAAAGAGTTTAAAAAAATAGCAAAACATAAATTAAAATATACACTA
>APFE031478621.1:80401-116463 GCA_000404065.3 Pinus taeda | reverse complement strand
TAAGAAAATAATTCAATATAGATGAACTACTTCGCATAAAAAGTTAGATGAAACAGTTGTGAGAAGCATATCGCATAGTAAGCTGTTCACATATCAAGCATAAATAAATAGCTATCACCGTACAAAAGTGCCAAATGATAACTCAGGCATTCAAGCATTAACATATAAACAACTAAGCTTAAATATCACTCTAACATAGGAGATAGAAACAGTTAAGAGATAGAAGTACCATTTATAACTAGTTCTACTCATGAGCTTCAAGCGATAATGATTTATCTCTTCTTAATCTGACATCAACTAAGAGTACAGAAGTGCAACATCAGTAGCAGATATCAGATGCAAAAATCAATAAACCCTGTTCCATTCATTCACCAAAACCTCCTCGGAGGGTGCAAAAGTGCATGTTCTGAGGACAAGTTTTTGATAAATTTCTAGACCCTTCTCTAAATGCATGAGAAGGGTTTAAATACTACTGACTATGTCTAAAAATAACTTATTTAAAAAAATTTAGGATACGGTTTAAATGACCGTCCTTTTTCTAGGAAAAATAAAATAAAACTATTTCTAAAATTAAATCTAAAACTAACTATTTCTGTATTTTCTCCTTAATGTCGCAAGCATTTAGCATTTGCTTGATATGAGTCAGTTGGCTGACTTCAGCCTTTAAATGTGCTGCAAAACAGAATCAGCAAGAGCTGGCACTGTCTTTTCGGTACTGGGCTTACAGGAGACTGAGCAATTAGAGGCTTCCCATTTCGAGAAGTTTTACCCAGCGATGCGCAATTAGCGCTAATCGCACATCGGAAACTGCCTTTGCTTCTTAATCCGGGCTTCCTTAGTGCGATTTTCGCCTCTTGCGTGTTTTCTTGTAGTGGATGTAAAGTTGAAATTTTGTGAAAACAATGATTCTGAGAGCTCTTGACCTTGAGCCCTAAACTGCCTGTCTTGATGTCAGCGCTGTCTAATATTCCTTTAACCATTTCTGTGCAGGGGAGAATTTTGGGCCTTGCCGCTCTCCGATGCAGGAATGAATAAGCTAACTCTGCAACTGATGCTTCAGACGACCTTGATGAGCCTGTAGTAGCCATAAATCCCATTACTTTAGGATTTATTTCCTCAAATAGATTATGTATGCCTTCCCAGGTGAAAATACCTGCATTTCTGTTGCATGTTGTGTCTTTGTGCAAGGGTGCCTTTTCTCTGTCTTCAGATATCATAGCCTCGCCTATTTTCACTGTAGTTTCTTGTACACTGCTTTGTATAACCTTTTTTCCTTCGTTCCTCCAGTTTACAAGTGAGGTGAGAGTAATGACAATAACGACGGGAATACTTTGACTACCGAAGACA
This sequence comes from Pinus taeda, assembly GCA_000404065.3. NCBI lineage: Eukaryota > Viridiplantae > Streptophyta > Pinopsida > Pinales > Pinaceae > Pinus > Pinus taeda. The sequence continues at coordinate 115,116 of APFE031478621.1, read as the reverse complement.
TTTCAAAATATGCCACCTTACGTGAACTGGCTCTTTGATAAACTCAAAACTAGATTTCCTTAACAACTGGCAACTACTTCATTAATGAGCATTTAAAGCACATAACCATTCTCGTTTAATGGAAACACTTTGCCTTTAATAATGAACCAAAAAAATTTGCAATGAGACGATCCATCGCATAATCGCAATATCGCATGATCGCTCTTTCATTTTTTCGTAAGATCACTTTTCTGCTTTATCACGATATCGCAATATCGCATGGTCACATTATCGCAAACTCGTAAGTATGCGCATTTCGCGTTTAATGTATTTCTTGCGAGGTGTGATTTTGCGATATGTGATATCGCATATCGGCGTTTTCTGTAGTTTTTCAGCATAAGTGTGTTTTAAATCATGCGATGTGATATATATGTTTTTAATATGTGATCTCGCATTGCAATCTCTCATTCTTAGAGTTTTGGCTTGTAGGGAGGCATCCTGTTATCTTTTCTGTGATACGATATCCTTTAAGGAGTGATTTTGTCTTCCCTCATCACAAAACTTAAGTTTTTTTAGATATTTTCAAAGATATTTTCTTAAGTTTACGATGGTAAGTTTTATTGAATAGTAAATACAATCACTAATTGATTTTTTTTGAATTTTAGCTAAGGGTCCCCATATATTTAGTATTAGTCACAACACTAAATAAAAAGGGGGGTTGTTGGTGGCCACAATAGAGCGGTAGGCTTCCTGGTTGCCATAATTTTGCTTTCCATTTTTCTTCCTTACCTGAATGCCTTCTCCAATGAATCAGGTTCCCAAAGGTGAACCTCATGTTGGATATTATCCTTTAAGGTCCCTATGAGCACATCAATCATATGCTCTTTTGGAATATCTTTTACCCTTATGTTCAATTTTTGGAAGTACTCAATGTGATTCATCATTGAACCCTTTTGTTTGAGACTTATCAGTTGGCTAAAAAAAGTGTTGCTTTTTGTATCCTCATAATTTGTTGTCAATTCTTCCATTAAAATATCCCAAGTGACAATTTGTTTACAAGAGCAAAGCCATTGATACCAAACAAACTGATTTGGTTCCAAATATAAAGTGGCAATACGCACCTTTTGTGTGTTTTGCACATTATTGAGATCGAAAAATTGCCCCATCTGTAGTATCCATGTTGCGGGATCCTTGCCATCAAACTTCCTCATATCAATATTTTGAATATGGTGGTTCTTAGATCCAACGTTAGAGTCTATGAAATCATGATTAACATTTATTTTTTTCGCATCACGAGTTTCCTTTACTACCCTTTCACCATTAGTAAGTATTTCTTGTAGAAAATTTGTCAAATCTGTCTTCAAATCTGCCATGCCTGTCTTCAAATCTGTCTTCAAATCTATCTTCAAATCATCCATCTTAGCTTCCACGCCATTCATCTTAGCTTCCATGTGCTTTATCTTAGATTCCACACCGTTTATCTTAGCTTCTGTTAGCTTTTGTGAGAGTGACATTTGTTACACTTGGTCTTGTAATTTTGATATATCATGTAGCATTTCTTCCTCTTATTCATGAGTCATGCTAGAGCTTTCAGGTTTCTTACTAGCTATTTACATTTTCTTTCCTTGGGGCATCAATTACCAATAATAATTCTCTACTATTCCCTTTGAATTCCTTCAAAATAATTTTTCAAACCAAGCTTAAGCAAAAATTTAAAAAAATCTACACACCTTTTTTCACTTTGTAGAAGCTCGATATTGACTCTGATGTATCTCTGTAATTTCAGATCATCCAGTTTTGAAATTGTGAACTACAGTAGCCTTTGTGTCCTCTTTCCAATGCTACCAGTCTAATCCAAATTGGGTTCTCCAATGAAGATTTATTCCAAATCTCTCACAGTGACCTAATTATAGACTAGTTTAGTAGAGCGAACTTGTATGACGTGCCACATATCCCTGTTTTGACCTTTGGCTCTGAAAAATATATACAAGAAATTAAAGTTTGTCCTCTTTCTATACCTTCTTATGAAATTTCAATCTGATGCTCAGAGAGAAAGTTATGACGATTTTCCCGAGGTCACCTATTTGGAATGTAATTCAGGAGTCTGCAAAAGGACCAACTTCCTTAGATCATATCTCCACAAATATAGCACGAAAAACTTTGAAATTTCGACTTGAGTTTTAGTGCAATTTCATCTCAAATGGATTTTTTTTTGCTTTTGAAACATTGCAGAAAAAGAATTATAGCTAAAATGCCATGATGACCTATTTGGAGCAGTGAAACCCTAGAATCCAAAGCTTTGATATCAAATGTTATGAAACCAACTCACAAAAAGATAAAAAAGATAGATCAACGCCTTAGAATTCAGCCTCTTCGAGGGGGAAACCTCCTTTACATTACAAAAATGAATGATTCTTTGATGATTCAAATAGAAACTTCCTCATATATAGAGTCTAAGGAAGTCACAATATCAACCCGCGGACCTAACATAATAATATAAAGGCACAAAAATAACAATAGAGGGATTCTATGGGGCATAGTAATAACAATATGGTGACAATAGGGGAACAACAATATTAATAAGGGATACAACTACAATAGTAATGGGGTAATCACTAGTATTATATGGACTTAACATGATGAAGTCTACACTGCGCGAAGAAGACCCCAACGTGAAGATGGTGCTCAGAAGCAGCGCGAGTACAGGGGAAGATAAGGGGAAGCAGCCTAAGGAAGATAGATGGGTTCACAAGGCTTCTACAAAGGAACCTGAATTCAACTTGGAAAGCACAAAGGAGACATTTATGGAACCTAAGAAGAGCTTCGTAGAGGACTCTACTTCAAGTACTAAGGATCAACTAGATCTACGAATGGACCCTTCTCTGCTTACTACCTTTTCAGAGACATGCATGAGGCTTTTGCACAACAGAAAGATAGTTAAAGGACTACAAGAGTTGATCACTAGATGTGCAGGGTCAGGTGACCTATGCATAGTCTGGAAACTGGGATGACATGCATTGCACACTGGGAGGGAAATGAGATTGACGACGCATATTGGTGAGTATGAAATGGATCAAGTAATCCTAGACCTGGGATCAGATGCGAATGTATTACCAAAGCAAACATGGGAACACATGGGCAGGCTCACATTGTAGTGGTCCCAAATTCAATTGTGAATTGTGAACCAATAGAAGATTTTTCCCATGGGAAGGTTGCAAGGGGTAACAGTGTACATCGAAGGCGCGAGCACGCAGATGGACTTTGAGGTGATAGAGACCGTGGATGACAGCAACCCTTATTCCGCATTGCTAGGAATAGACTAGACCACTGACATGAATGGGGTTATTAACTTGAAGAAGTGGAAGATGATATTCGAGAAAAAGTCTCTACACATAGTAGTTCCACTAGATCCTACTAGAAACACGATACACCGAGCCAGTGCGTGACAATGACATCGATGACGAGCTAGAATACATTTATCAGAGCACTATACACGGACAAGATTCGGTGAATCCATTGGTGGATGGATGAATTTCATGGGAGCACGACAGATCCTCTACCTCAGACTCAGATGAAGAAATTGAAAGATGGCAGAATCGGTTGCACGAAGTGATGAAACTTAATTGCAATACGTTGATAAGATCATTGTGTTGTGTGACTATAGAAGTGTGTGACTTACCAATATATGATGGGGTATCTGTGGTAGAAAAATTTATAGAAGAATTTGAGCACACGGTGCCTAAGAAACAATGGTTTGATGCATTAACATGGGTGTTGCACGGAACACCCACGGAATGGTGGAAGACATGTCAAGGAAGTTTGGGAAGTTGGAGCGAATGTTGTAGGATGATGCGCATATGTTTTGGAAGACCCCAACTAAAGTGGATTGGCCGAAAAGGGTAGAACAACTTACATGCACACCTTTGCTGATGGGTACAGACATATAACGAACAGGTTGTTCCAACGCACAAGAATATTACAATAGCAGGCTAGAATAGGGCACATTGGCGGAATAAAATGATCGCACTACCAAGTGTGAGAAAGGAATCATTTGCCAAGCTACCCAAAGTCATGAGTAAGGGACAATGGATACAATGTAGAAAATGGGACCTGCATGTCCCAGCAGTTATATGGGTGTATATAGCATTATGCCAGAACCTGGTTGTGAAGTCAAGTCCGAGGCTGTAGAATGGTATTGGAACTTATGTCCCTGAAGAACCTCTGTAGGAGGCTGGGGATGTAGTAATATCGGTAGAGAGAACAACGTGTGAAGTCCAGACTGAAGAGATCACAAGACTGTGTGAAGAGGAGTATGAATGGATTCAGGAAGCCATTCGACAAGGGAATGCGTAACATTGTGAACTAGAAAGAAATAGGATGCTACTGAGAATGAATAGTATGATGCTAGACACAGAGATTAAGCAGCTGGAAAGGGAACTAAGGGAATACTTTTTGAATGGAAAACCTGGAGAGTTGTAGCCATATGCACACAAACCTAACGATGGATTGGACGAATATCACCATGAGCTAGTTGATTGAATGTTGTGGTTAAGGCCACACCTTACTTAGGATGGAAATCAAGAAAGCGCACTGCATCCAGCAGCAAGCATAGTGATGACAATAAAGACTATGTCACAACTTGTTCGACAAGGCATAATAACATTGCACCATGGGGTTGTGACCACCTGACTAACCGAGGAAGAGACAGTCTCACTACTCTATACAGTTGAAAGAGGGTGTGGGACTATAAAACACTCTGTCTGGGAGCTGCGCAACGATAGGGGTGCGCATAAGGTCGACATGTCACAAGCATCGCGGCTACGTAGAGGGGACTGCATTCTTGCATGGATAGATAGGCAAGTGACCGTTGGTGTCACTATTCATGATAGGATGTCCAAGTTAAGGAGCGGGTGGAGGGAATTCAAGATACAAATTAAGAGCCAGATTCAGAACTATCTACCATAAATCTTGAATTAATGGCCAAAATAAGGGGGGAACGGTCAAATTTGAATTTCAACAGGCCTATAAATCACAGTTGGTCATCCACTGTACAACTCATGGCATCTTGAGAATTAAGTTATCACACTGTCAAGTAGGTACGAACCCATCGAACTTCGAAGCTTCAAGAGCAAACCTAGCGTTTGCAACAATGCCAAAAGAGACGTAGGACCTTCTGAGCAGTGTAATGTCGACAGCCAAGGATGCCGCACCAAGCCCAACGCCGAGGGCCAATGGTGGGAGAATGTTATATGGGAATAGTGTCCACACAGATGATGCTATTCCCACTAAGATGGGTGGCTATCTTAGAAACAAACAATCAAAGTCTACTATTGATTCCTTTTATGAAAATAGATGAGAGGAGAACCAAGAGGGCCAACCTGAGTCTTGCGCTCGATTTCCTCTCCTTCTTGATAGAGTTTTTGCCGCTTCTTCTTTGTCTACTCAGCTTCAAAAAGACCTGTGGAATCACAACAACATACTACTATGCAAGAAACAAGGATCTAAATTCATAAATAATGCAGGAGAAGATGTGCATTAACCATATACAAGCATGTATAAACAAGTATAGAAGAATATGGAAGGAAACAAGAATATCTTTATTTAGATGAAAAGTAGCAAGACGATTACAACCATGTGCTCTGACCCAATATCATCCTCCAGCTAAGAAGCCCTTCTTCACCTCAAGCAAAGCTAGGTCACCCAACACTATGAATGTACACCAGAATACCAACAACACTTCTCTATAAGATACAAAATTCTAGCCTCAGGATCTCTGTGATGAGGGATCCATATATAGATCACTACAGAGAGGTGAGTCATCTTTTGGGATCTTGATTAGTGTCCTCTCTCTAATAGTTCCTGCTTCCACTTGGAGAATGATGATCTCTTACTCATCCCTGGTTGAAAATGGAGTGGCAAGTGTCAGAGGGGAAGCTTCTGGAAGATTCCATGATCTTCCATCTCACATTTTTATCCCTGCCATTTGTTCATTCCTAACCATCACACCCTACAGAGGAGAAAAATAGTATGCATCACACCTTGTACATTGGGAAGGTGATATGCATCGCACCCTCTGCATTAAGCTTTCAGTATGGTCTAGTTTTGACCATTTATGAGTAGTTTTCAGTGGAGAACTTCTGGGAGATGATGTAATCAGTAGACCTTGTTTCTTTAGGCAGTGAAGCAACACTTTTAGGGACTTAAGAGCGCTCAGTTTATGGACATTTGTGATTGGGGTTGAAGTGCCCAAAAATGTCTATAACACCATGGTTTGGCACTTCATCTCCTCAGGTTACGTTTTTTAATGTTTAGGGTTTTCCATTGTTTCTCAACAATAAATAGGCCTTTAGTCCTCATTGTAACACAGTTCAAAGGCATGTAACTGCCCCATCTCTTCTCATAGTTAAGTTACCATCACCCGATCTAGTCTTATTTCCATTATGTTTGTAAGCATATTTCAGTATTTGATATTAACGAAATGAAGTGTTATTTCTACTTCATCTTTGTATTTATTGTTATATTTGTAATCTTTTGCATTCCTGTTTAAATCTGGATCATTAGTAGAGGAGCTGAAGGTCCCGTTGATTGTTACGTGTTAAGGACCCATAGCTGTACACCCCCATTTTTCGCAAAAGGGATAGTGCCTGATCGATGTGTTCATGTCATACAAATATCATCATCAACATGAATTCCAATATGTTATGTAAACCCATTCTGCATGTTTATAACGTAAATAATATTAGCATACCCATGTCATGTATGTAACGACTTGGGTAAACCTACCTTTCTAGTGACGATATCCATTCTAGGACGTTTTTCATCTCACCGATTCATTTTCAAATAATTGGAAACATTTTTCTCTCCAACGTTACCCCAAAGATGGAATAAATTTTGTCACTAGGATATTAGGTGAGGCCTAGTGTTCTAGATGGAGTCTATGTAAAAGCAATTTCAGAATAATCCTAACTATTTGGTTAGGTTATTTTATTACAAATTGTGTAGTCTGCTGGATTATATTTGTGTCGCAAAAATGGATAGTCTGTGAGAGTCTATTACAAATGGGTTTTCCTTGTTATGATGTAAAAAACATGAAAATAATGATGTAAAGTGTCTTGAGGGTTGGAAAAGTAATTTATCCCCTCATAGGTTAATTAGTTAAGTTTTAATTTAAATCCTAAGCCAGAAATTTAATTAATTATAGGTTTTAGATGAATTTAAATTCTCCAAAGGAAAAATTCGTCGGTCCTTAAAAAATAAATTTTAAATGTCTCGGGACTAAGGTAAATTAATTATTTTGATAAATTTTAAACTTTTGATCCTTGGGGGGTTAAGTCAAAATCGAAATTTTGGGGAAATAAACCCAAAAGTTTAATTTTTGAGTTAATTAAAATGAATTTAATTGAAAAATTTGAATTTTCTCAAGCATTAAATATTTCGATGGATGAGATTAAAAGAAATTTTAATCTTCATCAACAGTTGATATTTCTTTCACAAGGATCACTCAAAATAGATGTTGGAGGAATTATCTTTAAATATGAAGTCATTTGTTAATTGATGGATCCGACCTTTGAGTCGTGTGGTTAGCAAAAAGCTCTAGTGTAATCATTTTTCTCGATAATAAAGAAAGAATTTGGGGTTAAATTCTGCTGGTGTTACTCTTCATGGGATACTGTAAGATGTGTTATATTCATGCATAATTTTTTCTAAAGCCATTGATGATAGCTTTTGAAGATTCATTTGAGTACATGTATGCTTCAGAAGAGGTTTGAATAATAATCTATTTTTTTTAATGTAATAGCGAGTATCTCTATTTGTCTAAATCTTATTCTTGTTTTCTCACTCTATTTTGATGCTTGGATTGAGTTTTGCAAAGAATTCTTGATTTTTAGATCCTCGGGCGTTAGGGAAAGTTTTTAGTTGGATCAACCAACACCTGATCCGTGTTTTCTAAAAATCCGAGCTAAATTAGCTCCATGCTTATCATAATATTTTATTTGTGATACATGAAGGGTTTCGAGTTAGCACATTCTTTAAAATTTAAAAAAATTATTTCCTTTTTTTATGAGGCATATTGATAGATTTAGCTTATTAGAGCCTGTAGTTTGTAAATTTTGTAATTATTTTTCTAACGTGGGCTTTGCTAGGTTTTAGTTTTCATCATTGTATATATCGTTTGGGTATTTTCTTGTTGTCATGCAACTACAGATCTGAGGAAGAAATTTGTGTAGAGTCTAGATCTAGGCCCTGGAAGGAAAGATCTAGATCTTTAGGGTTTACCAAAATAATTTTCCAAGGATATTATTCAAACTTTTTGCAGTCCAAGGGTTTAAAAATTCTTGGATCTAGAAATTTTCATAAGGGTTTCCAGGATAAATCTGAAGGAAGATGATTCAACATTTTAATCAGAATTTCTAAAAATCTGTTTAAGGGTTTTCTAGCTACCACTTCTCTGCTGCCTGGGGTTTTGCTAGCAGAAAATTTTGAATTTGTTTGTTGCTTGCAAAAACATCACCTATTCCTACTTGCAAACCGGAAACCATATTCGACTCCCTCTTTTCATTCAACCTCCACAACACCATTCGAAATCCAATGCCATCGACCTTAATCTCTCTCTATGTTTTTTATTTTATTTTTTTCTTAAACCGTCATCCACTCCGTTCACTCTCCACAGTTTCCATTACCTGAAATTTCCCATCACCCCTTTCCTGCCATCGAAACCTACCATCATTCTTTGCTTTCTTCCTATGTGTATCCATCAAACTCCACCTGCAGTCTTTATCACAAACCCTCACTGCTAGACCTATCCCCTCCAAATATAAAAGGCAATCCTTACCCTCGCCTTCTACTACTCTATCTGATTCAGATTTAACCAGGAACGCAATAAAATATAGAGATAACCATATACACAAAGATGCAGCGGAAATAATACTTCATTGCATTGATGGAAAATACTGAAATATGCTTACAACCAGAAATGGAAATAAACCAGCTAGGGCGATGGTAGCTTGTCTTTGAGAAGACATGTGGTCGCTACACGCCTCTTAACTGTTTTGAACTCTGTTACAATGAGGCTGAAAGGCCTATTTATTATTGATAAACAATGGAAAACCTTTCGCATCCCGAAACCTAACCCTAGAATACGAAACGCCAAATTCTGGGCCCCGTTTGGGTAAATTGGTACATCAATTTCCCGGGGTCGTAACTTTGGCATACGATCTCCGTTTGATGCGTACAATAGCTCGTTAGAAAGATCTATCTGAGAACTACCATTTTGGGACAGGCAACATCAGTCCATGGACCCATGTTTCCCCCAGATTTCTGAAAAAACGTCGTTTAGGGCCTCAAAACGGCGCCGAAAGTTCAGGAACTGAAAAACTGCTAAAAATAGTAAACTGTGCTACAATTTAGGAAATTGAACAGCTGAAAGAAACAATGGTGGGGGTCCAAATGGGATAGGTGGGTGGCCACCAACATCCACCTGGATCATTCCTCCCCACTTAGGAAGCAATGGTCCCCATTGCATTGAGTTCCTCCCTGAGATGAGGAAGCTTCTGCTGAGCTGGGTTGCTGATGAGCTGTTCTGCAATCTTTGATGTGTCTAGAAATGGTGGGAAGCAAGGTCGATGATGGTCCACATTGAACACTCGGTGCAAGTGAAGGAATAGAGGAATGCTCTGCTTCAAAGCATTGTCGCCCATAGCCTTGGTACTAGTGTAAGGACCATATCAGAGTGGTCGGAGCTTCTAATGGGGTCTTGTAAGGCATTCTTTCTGCAGATGTAACCAAATTTTGTCGCCCACCTGAAACTTATGTGGTACCCCTGTGGGTGAGGAGAAGTTGTTCCTGTGTTATTTCATGACCATATCCCTTTGTTGCTGCTACTGCTGCGTGGAGGAACCCTTTGCGGGGGTCATGGATGTAGCAATGATCTTCCCCTTACTTTGGGAGCAAACCAGACAGATGAATTTCCTAGTCTGGGAGATGAGCTTGCTGCCTTTCTTAGCAGTGATCAAAGACATGGCAGTAGGTGGGGCTACCTCTGGTATCCTATATAATGAATCACCCAAAGAAATAATGACAACATGAGGACTTGACTCATACACAGCATGTCGCCTCCACAATTTTGGCTGGCCTAATATTACATCACAAACATCTAGAGGTGTAACATCACACAATACCTCGTATGTGAATGGTTTGATGTTGTAGGGAAGGCGGCACTGCTGGCGAAATTTGAGATCTCGTCCTTCCTGAAGCCACCCGATACTATACGGCTGTGGGTGCGGTGTAGTCGGTAGGCCCAACCACTTCACGACCTCTACTGAAATGAGGTTCTTTTGGCTGCCACTATCGATAATGAATTGTACCGGCAAACCCTTCACCCACATCTGTGAGTGGAAAAGACGTTTCCCCTCCTCTGGATCTTCAGGCTCATTTTTCTGGATCTTGGCAATAGCAACAGTGGCGCTGGGATCCAGATCAATGATTTTCTTCCCTTTTCCATTCCCCTCGTCGGCTTCTGACTCAGGGTTGGAACATGCATCTGATTCAGAAGCCTTCAACTCGGCCACCAATGACTGCTTGGTCCGACACTCACTTGTGTTATGAGTGGGACTCTTGTGGAACTCACACCACTTTCCTGTGTCCTTCTTCGGCTTTGTGGTGTTGTTATTTTCTTGCGGCTTCGAGGGGTTGTCTTGGGTCCCCCCGCCTTGGCTTTGTCCTTTAGGCTTCGAATTTGTAGATCCAAAGTCTCGCTTCTTCTGTTTTAACTTTTTCTCGATTTTGACAGTGTGTCAGTATGCTGTGCCGAGTGAGGAGATGTTCAAGAAATCCATCTCTTCCTGGATGTATCTGTGTAGGCAGCCGCGGTATTTGAGTACCAGATGCAGCTCAAAATCTTTGGTACCCAACTGTGAGTGAAGGGTATGAAAAATGTTTGTGAACTCTGGTACATCTTGGTCCCATCCCTGGCGCAGTGTGGTCCATTTGATGTATTTGTCCTCATAGCTTTTGATAGGGTAGTATTGTTCCTTGATGGCATCTCAGAATGAATCCCAAGTGGGTGCGGCTGAAAATAGTGAGTCTGTGCTTTCATCCTTCTATTCACAGTAGGTTTCCCACCAGTCCTTGACGTGGGGGGCTGCTTTGAGAAGAGCTAAAACAATCTTTTCTCGACTTGAAAATTCATGAACAGAAAAATACCCTTCTAGCAGATTTAACCATTTATCTACCGCATCTACGTCTATCTGACCCTCAAATATGGGGATTTCAAAATTAAATTGTACCTTAAATGGCGTGGCATTTCCAGAGTAGCCGCTGGAAGCTAAGGCGTCGCTTCTAGGTAGCCGCTGAAGGATCTCTGCAAAAATTGTCCACCATCGCGTTCTATTGTTGCTAGAGGGCTTCTTCGAGCAAGATTTTGATAGGATCTCCTGCGCCCTCATCTTTCTTCTCATCCACCATGGGAGGTCGTCGGGATTTTCGAGGCTGGTCTTGCAAAGATTCAACCAGTTCAAGCCCTAACTCCTTATATCACGACCTCGTTGGGGACATGCAAAGAAAAACAGAGAAAAAGCAAACCGCTCTGATACCACTGATCCGGATTTAACCACGAATGCAGTAAAATACAGAGATAACCATATACACAAAGATGCAGTGGAAATAATACTTCGTTTCATTGATGGAAAATACTAAAATATGCTTACAACCAGAAATGGAAATAAACCAACTAGGGTGATGGTAGCTTGTCTCTGAGAAGAGATGTGGTCGATAGATGCCTCTTAACTATTCTAAACTCTGTTACAATGAGGCTCAAAGGCCTATTTATTATTTAGAAACAACAGAAAACCTTTCACATCCCGAAACCTAACCCTAGAAGATGAAATGCCAAATTGTGGGCCCTGTTTGGGTAAATAGGTACATCAATTTCCCAGGGTCGTAACTTTGGCATACAATCTCTGTTTGATGCATACAATAGCTCGTTAGAAAGATCTATCTGAGCACTAACACTTTGGGAAGGGAAACATCGATCCATGGACACATGTTGCCCCCAGATTTCCAAAAAAACTTTGTTTAGGGCCTGAAAACGGCTGTAGAAGTTCAGGACCTAAAAAACTGCTAAAAATAGTAAATTTTGCTACAATTTAGGAAACTGAAGAGTTGAAAGAAACAGTGGTGGGGGTCCAAATGGCATAGGTGGGTGGCCACCAACATCCTCCTCGATCACTGTCTTGACCCACAACTTTCTCCGCCACTACTCCTCTTCGCGCAACCCTCATAGCTCTTCATCACGTTGCCTTACCCTTGCCTCGTAGTCTTCATCCTCTCCATCCTACAACTTCATCCATTTCCATCACCTTTTCATCCATCGTCCTTCTCTCTCCATCATCGGCCCAAAACTGCAGACAAACCAAGAAAATTCAATTTTTTTTTTCATTTGTATTATGCGTTAGGTTTAGGTTTCTCTTATATTCTTTTATCTTAGGTTAGTTTAGTTAGATATATCGATTAGTTTCTTTTTCGATTTTTTTTTTTTTTTTTAATTTAAATTTTAACTTTGGTCAGCTCCTAGATTCACTTTTTTATTTTAAATCCAATTTTTGTTTTGTTTTTGGTGACTTTGAATGCTAATGAAATAAATCAAAAGAATAACTTAAGCTTTCCTATTTTAAATTTTTTTATTTGTTTGGTGGCCTACTTCCCATAAAAAAATTAAATTTGATTGAAGTATTTTATTTGATTTTTTTAGTCAAATTAAAAATTCATTTGCCACATTAAACTTGCTTCATAATCTTAACGTTACCTAAGGGATAATTAAATTCAAATTTAAAGTATCTCGGTGTCTTTGGTGTTAAGTGTAAAATTTTAATGGTAGTGATTTCTCTATTTTCAAGTGTGAATAATGTTTTAAAAATCATATTGACTATAGGAGAAAGATAAATTCTTCTATGATCTAGGATTTAATTGCTAGAAAATCATGCATGACAAATTTTTGGGTGTTGACATTTAATTGTTCATGATCGTCACTTTTCCACTTTTATAATTTGCTCGAGATAACTTGCTTTTGTTTGGTCTATGTTTAATTGAATGCAAAGGAACTGGTCTAAAATCATTTCTTTCTTATTATTGTGTCTTATTTGAATTAATTACTTTATCTATCAATCTTAGTTGACCAATATTTGTTCTAAATTCATCAAGTTTTCCATCGTTAGGTCTCCTAGAGCCATTCTTTCACAGGTTATTCTCATTCATTCACCTTAGGGACTACCCCCTTGACTTCTCTAGGAGAGAGTCTAAATAGAGTGAGGAAGGATTAGAGTGACAACCCTTACTCTCAGCGTTGTCATGGTGCCTAGAACCTTTGTGTGACAACAGGCCTAATTCCACCAAGGCAAACAATAGAATCGAGTTCTATACGAATTTCTGCCACAATCCCAGAAATGTGAGTGTAGTTTGGAGCAGAATAGTGGAGTAAAACCAATATGTTGCTTGGAACTATCGAACAATTGCAAGCTGAAATGGCTCGGTTAAGAATGGACAATGAAAGAATAATGCGTGAACATGAGATAATTTTAAAGTCTCTCAGACAGATAGAATCATCGAACTTCTCGACCCAGTCTTGACCACATAATTAGAGATGACGAGGAACATCAACAGCGAGAAGAAAACACTCCAAAAGGAATTCATACTCATGATATTGATGGTAGAAAAATTAAGCATGAGGAGGAATCGAGTAATGTCTCTAACCAAAGGAAAAATAAGAAACAAAATCTAGAACTGCATGGGGAATTTAGAAAAATCAAACCCCCAACATTCGACGGTGAAGTCGAAGAAACCATGTAAGCCTAGATCATCAATATGAACAAATATTTTCAATTTTATGAATATGACAACAACCTACAGGCCAAGTTGGTTATCTATCAGCTCCAACAAAAACCCACCCTGTGGTGGGAGGAGGTAAAGGTAGTGCAAGAGATAAAAGAATGAGAGTTAACTTAGAATTAATTTCAAAAACATTTCAAAAAGAAATATTTGACATAGCAAATTTATGATGAAAAAGCTAAAGAATTTCACGATTTAAAATTGGGGAAATTAACTATGGACAAGAATGTAACCAAATTTACGTCTTTGTTGAAGTATGTTTGATATGTTCAAAAGGAAAAAGATAAAATGAAATGATTTATCAGCAGTTTACCTACATTCATGAAGGAAAGAATATAATTTGATAATCCCATGAGTATGGATGAAGCAATTTTAAAATATCAAATTTTCTTTCAATAGATGAAGTAGAAAGGGGACACTAGGAAAGGTTGCCCCTAGGAAAAAAAGGGAAGAAGAATTATAATAATTTCAGGGGTACTTAGTCTGCAAATTTTAAACATAAAATTCAGTGAGGTAAACGATCTAGAAGAAATAAGCAAAAAGGTAAATGGCAAGCAGAAAATAAGATTACAGAAGAATCTAGCAAACCAAAGGCTAACCAAGTGCATAAGCCCCTTTACAATGTTGGGGTTTTTGGGAACCCCATTATTATAAGGATTTCCCACATCATACTAAACTAGTATAGGTTACTAACATGCAAGAAGTGTCCACGGTTGGGGAGGTGGCAAGGAGTATGACCATGATAATGTGGGATTGGAAGACCGTCAGGCAGATTATTAGCCTAAGATGATAGAACTAGAAAGTGATCTAAAATGATCATAAACTAAAGACTAATGTAGAATTTATTAACCATGAAAGATTTGAATGTTAGTTGAAGTACGCAAAACGAGGACAAACTGCTTGAGAACAAACACTTTACGACAACAGATTAAACATAAAATTTATGCATAATAGAAGTATAAACCACAAAAACATAGTGATACCAGATAGAAAAATTGATTATGGAGTTCATCCCTGATGGACTATGTCTTCAAGTCCGATTTCAAGATGGGCGACCATTTTATTAGGAATGAAAAGAAGATGTTCATTACATAGATAAAATATCAGACTAAATTCGAATTCATGCACTTTTGATCATTTTCATCAAATAGCCCTATGAACCAGCTTTCCAACACCACTTACGGTTTCCAATTTCGACTCCCATTGCTCCTGAAACACTGAAAACAAAACAACCTCTAACCTCTAGAATCTACATACAAAAACCCAAAACCACCCATGTCCTCCTCGATGAGAAAAAATGCCTTTTATAGGCCTGTGGATTCACAAAAATCTCCTCAGGCTCAAATAAGCATGAATGTGTTGAAGTTTGGGTTACAAATGCCTTGGTCTTGTCATTTTTTGGCACCTTGGTTCATTAGGCCATGTTATTTGAATTAATTGAAACCAAACTGAACAATAATAACCTAAAACAATCTTTATTATAGCCCGAAATCATTAGTAGTTATCTAACCGGGTGGAGCCACTGACAACACATGTGCATAGGTGATTGACCCCGCAGTTAGGGCTCTCACAGTTATGCTGACTATTTTCTGTGATGGTTGTTGGAGATGTGTCACATGCGATAGCTCTGCGTGGTTTCGAGGCCCGACGGTTCGGTTCCCCGCGCAGTTAGGCTGTTGCGGTTACACCAGCCTACTCACATGGCGACTGCAACCTGGTGGTTACTCCTAGCAGTAACATAACATACGACCCCGTGGCAGTTATGAACACCACTCGCATGATCATGGTTACTCCTCACGGTTCCCGCGCGGTCAAGACTACGGTTAAGCACAATTTTATGTATCTTGCAATGTTTTTCTTTTGTATTACATTAGTTCGAGGGGTAATACACAGGTTTTATGTGTCCTTTTTAATACATGGCTTTGGAGTATGGTTTAGAACTTAGGTTTAGGGTAGCATAGGTTTTATACATAGGTTTTATGTATTTAGGACTTAGATGTAGGATTTAGGGTTTAGTTCTAGAACTTAAAAAAAGAAACCCTTTTACAATATTTTGTCACAATGTGACATAAAACCACATGCCTATCATTGACAAATGATGATATTGATCCTTTGCCATGACGATAACCCTGACGACATACCAAACCTCTGCGATGGACGACAGAACCATGTCGGCACCAATCTTGCAAGGACAAACAACAAAACACATGTCATCGACCAATCCTGGTAGAACTGTTGATGAACACAAGTTGACAATGAGGCGATAAACCATCTCCACTGAACGCCATGAAAACCTATTACTTGAACCACCTGATCATAACCAACACTATGGAAACTAAATGACACCCGTGAATTGCATGCTGATGACGACACTGAACATTGATGACAACACTTGAACACCTGGGCAATTGAATCGAGGGATCCTCTTGGATCATTCCTCTCCACTTTAAAGCTTTTGGACCACAAAATTTTGACTAAACAAATACTCAATGAGGGTAGAACTCCCTCTCTTTCCACCTTGACCTAACGATGTACCAATACATTTGATCAATCACTTGCAAGTGATGACCCAGATGATGGTGATCATGGCACTTTTCGATTTGGTGACCTGTTTCTTCCATCTAGAGTATGAAAAACTTGTGACGATGGGCAAACAACCTATTAAAAACATGGAAATTTAATTCTTTCCACGAAGAATCGTGAGTTAGTGATTCAAAAAAAGATTTGAAAATAGTATTTGTAGAACTTTGTTCAATACATCTAATAAGTATTAACAATCTACTTTCCAGAATAGTTGAAATATTCAAAGACTCCTTTGATTTTGACTTCATATTAATTAATAGACTTGATTTAATTTCCCATTGACTGATTACTAAGTGAACTTGTTTCACAAAACTCATCCAGTTGTGATGTAAAGACTGTTGCAACTTAGTTTGACTTTGGAAGTATCTAAGTAATTGTTGATTTACTTGAATCATTATTTCTTCGTATATTAACTGATATCTCCATTGACTAACACTTTCACTTAATGCATTATTTTTTAAATCATGATAAGGAAACTTTATATCTACTTTCCGAAATGCTTTGTCATGAAAAATTATAAACTTCCTCTCCACTTGAAAAGAGGCTTCACTAGTTTTTAAAGCATGAAATGATGATGCAATACCAAAGAAATGTAACATTGTATTTCCCCAATACTGACTTGCACCCCTGAAGCTGAAAATAAACATACCATGTGAGACAAGTCTATGATTAGACTCACATGTACCATTCCCTGCAATACATTACTGATGATGATAGTTTCTAGAATTCAGTTGAATGAATGAGTTGAGAGTCATTCTATCTTTAAGAATATGTTCATAGGAAATTAAATGTATCTCATGTTGCTTATCCTGTTTATCAATAAGATTTCTTAGAAAAGAATTAACCACCTTGACCAATTGATCTATAAACTAAATCTCACATTCCGAACAATCATCCTTATGTTGTTCCTTAATAAACATGAGTGCATATTTACTTCAACTTATTAATTTCTTAACTTGATTTGTAACAATTAAATCCAAGTTTGATTTTACCTTATGGCCCTAAAAATAAATTCAACCCCTTCTTTCTTCAGGTGATATTTATGTTCTCTTCTGTAAAACACTACATCTTGATCATAAAGACAAGGACTTCCTAAGACAATTCCACATATGTCTACTGGGACCACATCTAACTCCGCTTCATCAATGTACTTAGATGTAATTACAAATTTTAATTGACACTGCTTTGTGGCATGTATCTGATTTGATTTATTAATCCAACCTAATGGGTATGGTTTTGGATGATTCTCTGTCTCCAATCCCAATTAATTAACTATATATTTAGATATTAAATTTTCTTGCAATCCACTATCAAACATTGTGTCAATATTTGTATGCTTAGAAGTTATCCTTATGTGGAAGATTTCAACTCTTTTATCCTCATGTGAAGGATTTATGTTTGAGGAAGATACATTAGTTTTTGAACTTGGACCAGTATAAGAAGTTTTACCTGTCATAACCATGGCGGTTATCCTCCTTTCATCAACTGAATCTGAACCTAGATCCTCCTAGATTGTTGCAATGGCCTTCTTTTCATCCTTTTCCTTAAAGAACGTTTTGGGGTTAAGTTCTGGATGAAGTTTCTAGCACTTCGATACATCATGATTGATTCTCTGGCAATTAGAACAAGTAGGTCTTTCCTTTTGAACGATTGCGAATTTCTTTCTCTTCGAAATGTTCTTCCCCTTACTGTCACTGGAATCTTTGGTTTCCATATCTTTTGATGACTGAGATGAAAACTTGAATGGTCTGCCACTTGATCCAATATGTTTATCCTGAACACACACCTCATAAAAAATCATCAATATTAAACATCAATAAAGTATGTTGCAAATATGAATGTAAACTATCGATGTATTTTAACAAAGTTTCACGCGTATCCAATGAAATACCAAGAGCCAATTCTTTCTTTCTCAAATTGTTGGAAATAATACTGTTGGGGGGGGGGGTGAATTAGTATTATCAAGTCAATAAAATTTCATTTCCATAATCATATTCATATATGCTACTTCAATTAATGAAACTTGCATGTATATGCAACTGTAGTTAAGGAAACCAATGTATACCCAACAAACTTATTATTTAGTTAATTCATATGTTGATCATTAATTTGTGCATCAAAAAAGTAACCGGGTGCAGTGAAAATAGAGCAGACAGTCACACACATGAACAAAAGATATAAGGTGGAAACCCAATGTGGGTGAAAACCACCTGCTGCAATTGTCTCTATCTTCTTTTAATAAGAAACGTTTTTATACAATTTTTTGTACTGGTGCAGTCTTATACCAGTACGAAGGCTTCTACCTGTAGAAGGCTACAACCTTCTCTCATTATCCAGCTTCTCTTGGAAGGGTGCTACTATCCCCTAGATCTTGTACTAGCTGATGTGTTTACTAGTATGTAGGTGCTGACCTACATAAGGCTACAACCTTCTCTTTTCTTCTAGGGACCATGTTTCATTAATTTTCAGACTGGATCCATCAATAACATCAATCAACCATCAGATATATTTGCATCAACCAATCTCCTTTGCACTAACCAAAACTGAATCAAGCAAACACTTCTCAGAATGTTGTAACTAGAAAACAATAACAGTAACCAGAACCCAGGCCAGAACCTAGAACACTGTAACGACAAACAAATGTAGCTAAAGCATATTTTATTAGGTATACGCGAATTCAATATGTCAAACTTGCATACATGTGTTGTTTTCTCAAGGAAAACCTATGTATACGCTATTTTTATATGCAGAACCAGCATGTATATGCACCTTTGGTAAAGTGAACCTATGTAAAGATCTGTAAATGATGATTTAAACTTTATAACAATTTAAGACATCAGTTATACCTAGATCATCATATTTACAGATTACAACATGCACCAATTATTCAGATAAAAGATCAAAACCACACAAAGATACTTCTCTTCAAGCCTTAATATCTTGGCCCATCAATAGAGTTTATCCTGCATCAAGCACTCAGGTTCATCCTTGATTTAGATCTAGTTGTGCACGATAACCCAATCACCTATATTCTAGATCTTTCTCTACGTTAGATATTCAATTCATGAGTGCCTTTACCTAATGATATTCTCCTCCTTTAATAGTCTTAAGCCTCACTCAATACCATGATCCAAAACTACTTAGAATCAATTCCTTGGACCAAATACCTGGGATCAAAACTTTGAACGAGATACTTTGGACCAATACCATGGATCAAAATACCATGGACCAAAACTAACATTTCCAACATGTACGCGCATTTCCTTGCATGAAAGTGCGTCTGTACACTATACGCACCTTTTGTTCCATGAACCTGCATGTACAGGTGATTTGGGCAAAGGGTACTTTCTTATATTAGATAAAAGATCAAAACCACACAAAGATACTTCTCTTCAAGCTTTAAGATCTTGACCCATCAATAGAGCTTATCCTGCATCAAGCGCTCAGGTTCATCCTTAATTCCGATCTAGCTATGCACCATAACCCAATCACCTATATTCTAGATCTTGCTCTGCATCAGATATTAAATTCATGAGTGCCTTTACCTAATGATATTCTCCTCCTTTATAGTCTTAGGCATCATTCAATACCATGGTGCAAAACTACTTAGAATCAATACCTTGGACCATACCTGGGATCAACACTTCAAACGGGATACTTTGGACCAATACCATGGATCAAAATACCGTGGACCAAATACCATGGACCAAAACTAAGATTTCCAACATGTACATGTCTTTTGTTGCATGAAAGTGCATGTGTACATTGTATGCACCTTTTGTTCCCCGAACCTGCATGTACAGGTGATTTGGGCAAAGGGTACTTGCGTATATCTCTCTTTCTTCATTTGATGATCCTGAATTATGATCTGTCATCTGTGTGAGTTGCCACCAAGGACAACACCTATGTCATAGTGCGAAATCTCTATCATAATCCCAACAATATTCCCCTTTGGACTTGATGGCAACCCCAAGTCACTCTCCCCCTTTGTCATCAAGGGCAAAGGGTTATGCTACCCCTAAGTACATGCTAAATACCTTGATATGTTGAAGTGTGTTGTCCAAGCTCCCCTTGAATATAAGCAAGGTCTGCAAAAAGATGACTTTATACATACATCATAAATGACCTTTCCTATCACCAATGAATCATACATACATCCATCTCCCAACCAACTGGGGATATACCAATTTTGACTCATCCACCCAACCAAGTGGGTCCATGCCAAATGTTTATACATGTCAAAACAAGAACATTACATCATCCATCCCATGCAGAGTGGGGAAACTAAATAGGTTGTTTCATGACCTTGACATTAAAAAAATATACATGACATAGAGACCAAATATCTGAAACAAGACTATGATAGTTATCGGAAACTATCATCACCAGCATCTGTCAAACACCACCAGCAACCATGATCTCCCCTTGAACCTGTTCCACCTTAATCAAAAGCAACTGAGAATTTGTACCAAAATATTCTAAGATAATGTCAAAAATGTATTACTATAAGTATATGCTCCCCCTAATCCTGTGCTAGATGATCACTGTCAGACCATATCAGACTCCTTCCATCCATAGCTTTCTCCAACCCATCATTCATAACAACCGGCGTATGTACGCGAATACGCTATATGAAACTTGCGTACAACCACTTTTCTCTGAAATAGACAAGTTTCAATAGCATGATGATGCATCAATGACTCCCATATTTTGTCTGAGATATTCAAATGTCTCTCTGGGCAGTGGTTTGGTGAATATATCAACGACCTATTCTTTGGAGGGAACATACTCCAATTTGACCTTTTGTTCAAGCACTTGTTCACGTAAAAAATGATATTTTATGGGTATGTGCTTGGTCTTGAAATGCATGACTGGATTCTTTGAAATGTTGATTTCACTTGTATTATCACATAGAATGGATATGGGTGGAGTACATGTGATCTGAATGTCTTGCAATGTTTTCATCATCCAAAGAAGTCGTGTGCAGTAAGATGCAACAACCACATATTCTGCTTCAGCTGTGGATAATGCAATTGAACCTTTTTTCTTTATGAACCAAGACACTAACTTGGAACCCATATAGAATGCACCACCACTAATGCTTTTTCTATCATCCACACTTCCTACCCAATCTACATTTGTATATGCATGAAGTGTAAGATCTGTATCCCTAGGATACCATAAACCAAAATTATGTGTTCCTTGAAGATATTTGAAGATCCTTTTGACTGCTGGAAGGTGTGATTTATTTGGATTTTCATGGAATATTCCAACTATTCCCACTGCATGAATGATGTTTGGTCAGGTACCTATTAGATAAAGTAAATTCCCAATCATGGATCTATAGGTTGGTAGATGTACAAATGTTGATTCATCATTTGAGCTAAGACTGCATCCTGTTACCATGGGGATACATACTGGTTTAGAATCTTCCATGCCGTATTTTTTCAAGATCTACTTGAGATACTTGGTTTGTGACAGAAAAATACCATCTTTATTTTGTTGAACTTGTAGGCCGAGAAAATGTGTGAGCACACCAAGCAGGGACATTTCAAATTCTTGCTGCATTAACAAAGCAAAGTTTTGACTTATTTCTTCTTCATTGCTACCAAAAATGATGTCATCAACATATACTACAAGTATTAGCAGTTTATCATTATCCATGTTTGTATATAGATTGCTATTAGCAGATCCTTTTGAAAAATGTTGTTGATGGAGGTATTTGTAAAGATGGTAATACCAAACCCTTGGAGCTTTTTTTAGACCATAAAGAGCCTTTCTGAGTCTGAATACAAGTTTTGGATAATTTCCAAGGATGAATCCATTTGGTTGCTCAATATATAATTCTTCTTCTAAGTCTCCATTAAGAAAGGCATATTTTACATCCTTTTGGTATACTTTGAATTTTTGAAAGCTAGAAAGAGCAAGGAACATTCTTATGGCTTCAAGTCTAGCAACAGGTGCAATTGTTTCTTCAAAATCCATACCTTCTTTGTTGAGCATATCCTTTACAAACAAGTTTGGCCTTGTTTTCGATAACTTCACCATTTTCATTCAGCTTGTTTTTGAATATCCATTTGGTTCCTATGATTTTCTTATCATGACGTCTAGGAACTAATTCCCAAGTATTATTCTATTCAATTTGCTCAAGTTCTTCATTCATAGCCTTCACCCAACATTCATCTTTGCATGCCTCATTTACATTTTGAGGTTCAATGGAGGAAAGAAATGCTATATAGGTTGAATCTTCTGCAATAGTTCTTCTTGTCTGCAAACCTGCCTCCTTTTGTCCCAAAATTTGAGTCTCTAGATGATTTTTCTGAACATACCTGGATGGAGTCTTTTCTTCTACCTTTATCTATTCTTCTTGTGCTTCATTGGTTTCTTCTTCTTCAAAATTAGTTTGATTTGATGTGGAAGGATAATCCTCATCTTCTTCCCACTCTTCAGTTTTTACTTGCTTTGGATTTTTTCCTTCTTCATCAACCACAACATCAATACTTTCAATAATTTTCCCAAGTCTTTTATTATAACACTTGTATCCTTTACTTCGGGAGGAGAAACCAAGTAGAATTCCTTCATTTTCTCTAGGTTCAAACTTGCCAAGTTTTTCATCAGTCCTTTTGTTGTAACATTTTCTACTAAAAACTTTGAAGTATTTTACAGTAGGAGTGTTACCATACCAAAGTTCATGTGGAGTTTGAGTGCTGTTTACTCGAACATTTGCTATGGTTAGAATAGTGACAACAACAAATGCAAATTCACCCCAAAATGTTGCAGGTGTTCTATACTCATCTAGCATGGCACGAGCCATTTGTTGGATAGTTTTGTTCATCCTTTCTACCACTCCATTTTGCTGAGGAGTCCTTGTGGTTGAGAATTCTCTTTTTATTCCATGTTCTTCAAAAAAATCAAAGAATTCATCTGAGGTAAATTCCCCTCCTCGATCATATCTGAGGCATTTGATTTTGCGATTTGATTCATTTTCAACCAAATCTTTGAAGGCTTTGAACTTCTCAAATGCTTCATCTTTATGCTTTAGAAGTCCTATCCAGCACATTCCAGAAAAATCGTCAATGAATTATATAAAATATTCTTCTCCACGAGGTGAATTTTTCCTTGATGGACCACATAAATTAGTATGAACAAGTTCAAGAGGCTTACTAGCTGATCCTTCCTTTTCAGGAAAATGTGCTCTGGTTTTCTTACCAAATTGACATTATCTGCATATTGTATTTTCTAGAATGCTGGTATCAAGAAGATCATGAACAACCTAGTATTTGCATGCTTTCCTTATTTGAGGGAAGCTTAAATGCCCCAATCTTCTATGCCATAGCTAATGTTCATCATTTTTGCTTAGATAGCATTTTTGTTGTGCTCCTTTGAGTATGTATAAGTTGTTTGTATTTCTTATGCCTTTGATCACGGTTTCTCCTATATCAAGCTCACGAACAACACATCCATTTGATCGAAACACTACTTCATTTCCTTGATCACACATTTGACTGAAACTTAATAGGTTATTTTTTAGACCATAACCATACACAACATTCCCATCTTTAACCTTTTCTTTTAAGACAATAGAACCTTTACCTTTTATGACTGCATGAGTGTCACTTCAAAATGAGACCTTCTTTTCCTTTTCTAAGGCATTCTATGACTAAAATTTATCTTTATCACCTGTCATGTGTTTTGAACATCCATTGTTGATGTACCACTGATTTTATTTTCCTTCTGCATACAAGGCTATACCACATGTTTCTGTTTGTGATTCTTTATTTCTCCATATTTTGGGATTCAATGAAGTTTACTCTTTCTGAGTTGTTTCCCAAAATTTACTCCTGCAATCAGAATCTTCATGACCGAAGTTGTTATAGATAGAGCATTCTATTTCATTCTCAAGAAGAAAAAAGTTATTGTAGGTCCTTTTCATGATCCCTGTCACATTCCTTTGATTTCGTGCTTCTCTAGTCATGATAGTTTTGTAGGCAACACATTGAGCAGCTTTGTGTGAAAAGTTATGACATGAAAAACATTGGCCATTAAAGAAATTCCTGCGATTATCGAATCTGCTGACCTGGTGATTGGAGTTTGCATTGACATTCATTCTTGAAGTAGATTGAGTGTGATTTACCTAAGGTTGGTTGTATCTTTTTTTCATCCTTGAAGTAGATTGAACCCAATTTTCTTGGTGATCTTCTTTATGCCTTTGCTGACGACTACCAAACTATTCACTGCTCTTTGATGCATCAAGATAGCTTTTGGTGGATGTTGATGGATTTTTTGCTTTAGTATATCCAAGACTTGTCTTTATGAGGGGAGAATGCTGCACTTTGATGATTTCATCTAATGTTTCTGATCCTTTAGCAAATCTGAGATTGAGAGATTTTCTTTTTTCAATACCTTTCCATAGTCCCACAATTTCACCTTCTATTTTTTCATTGTGTTTTTCTCTTTTAGCAAGTTGAAATATCAGAGTATCTATAATCATATTCTTTTATTCTAAACAGATTTTGAGCTTAGAAATTTCTTCATAAATATCATCTTCATCTAAAGCATCCAAGAAATTATCATCTTTAAAAGCCATCAGAAGTCTATAGTCACTACTATCTTCATCACTATTTGATAAACCATCTCTATCTTCATGCGTATAATAGCTCTTCTTACTTACACTTTATTTCCTATTCCATTTTTCTGATTCCTTACCTTTATTAAGCTTGGATTTATGAGGACATTTGGTAGCATAGTGGCTGACTCTTCCACAAGAAAAACATTTGAAAGGTAGTTTACCTCTGAATCTTCCAGAACCCGGTTGAAGGTTTTTGACAAAGTTTGATTCTTCCTCTTCTTCTAAAATATGTCTTGATTCATTGATTTCTTCTCTTCCTAAAGCTTTGAATGTGGCTTCTCTCATGTTTGATGGACCTCATTTTCTCATTTCGAAAGTAATTAAGATTCCATGCAGATGTGTCATAGTGATACTCTGAAGATCCTGCTTTTCTTCTATGGCAGAAAATTTTGATTCAAACTTAGTAGACAAGGATCTTAAAACCTTTTAAACTAAAGTAACTTCTTTTATCTCTTTACCCAAGTTCTTCATGCAATTAGTAATCTCATCTATACGTAAGAAGTAATTAGCTATACTTTCATCATTGTACATTTTGAGAGTTTCATATTGAATTTTGAGAGATTACAGTTTTGCACGTTTTACCTAATTGTCTCCTTCATAGCTTAGAATGATCTTGACCCATATTTCTTTGGTTGTCTTGAGCTGCATAACTTTGACAAATTCTAGTTGTGATATACTCCCCAATAATGTATTGACAACCTTGGCATTGGTTTCATATTACTTTTTACCTCTCGTATCTATAGCAATTGCTTATGGAAATGTATATCCTCCTTCCACAATTTCCCAAGCATCTGTTCCAAGAGATTGAAGATAGGAAATGGTTCTTACTTTCCAATAAAGGAAGTTGCTCCCATCAAATATTGGTGGCCTAATGGATCCCTCTCTTTCATAGTGATTCATGATGATAGATATTCCTTCAAGCGATCAAGCTTCTTATGAAGAACCTGCTCTGATAACAATTGTTGGAAATAATACTGAGAGGGGAGGGGGGTGAATCAGTATTATCAAGTAAATAAAATTTCATTTCCATAATCAGATTCATATACACTACTTCAGTTAATGAAACTTGCATGTATACACAAGTGTAGTTAAGGCAACCAGCATACACCCTAGAAACTTATTATTTAGTTAATTCTTCATATGTTGATCATTAATCTATGCATCAAAATAGTAACCAGGTGTAGTAAAAATAGAGTAGACAATCACACCCATGAACACAAGATATAAGGTGGAAACCCAATGTGGGTAAAAAGCACCTGCTACAATCGTCTCTATCTTCTTTTATAAGAAACTTCTTTTTACAATTTTCTGTACTGGTGCAGTCTTATACTATATATTACATAGGCTTCTACCTGCAGAAGGCTACAACCTTCTCTCATTTTCCAGCTTCTCCTGGAAGGGAGCTACTACCCCCTATCTCTTGTACTAGCTGATGTGTTTACTAGTACGTAGGTTCTGACCTACAGAAGGCTACAACCTTCTTTTTTCTTCCAAGGACCACGTTTCATTAATTTTCAAACAGGGTTCATGAATAACATCAATCAACCATTAGATATATCTGCATCAACCAATTTCCTTTGCACTAACCAAAACTGAATCAATCAAACACTTCTCAAAATGTTGTAACTAGAAAACAATAACAGTAACCAGAACCCAAGCCAGAACCCAGAACACTGCAACAACAAATAGATGTAGCTAAAGCATATTTGATTAGGTATACACTACTTCAATGTGTTGAACCTGCATACATGCACTATTTTCTTAAGGTGAACCTGCGTATACGTTGTTTTGATATGCAGAACCAGGGTGTATATGCACCTTTGCTAAAGTGAACCTATGTACAGATTTGTAAATGATGATTTAAACTTTATAAAAATTTCAAACATCAGTTATAATCAGATCATCATATTTACAGATTACAACATGTGCCAGTTATTCAGACAAAATATCAAAACCACACAAAGATACTTCTCTTCAAGCCTTAAGATCTTGACCCATCAATATAACTTATCCTGCATCAAGCGCTCAGGTTTATCCTTGATTCAGATCTAGCTATGCACCATAACCCAATCACCTGTACTTTATATCTTGCTTTGCATTAGATATTAAATTCATGAGTGCCTTTGCCTAATGATCTTCTCCTCCTTTTATATTCTTAGGCCTTACTCAATACAATGGTCCAAAACTACTTAGAATCAATACCTTGGACCAAATACCTGGGATCAACACTTCGGACGAGATACCTTGGACCAGTACCATGGACCAAAATACCATGGATCAAATACCATAGAACAAACTAATATTTCCAACATGTACGTGCCTTTATTTGCATGGAAGTGCGTGTGTATGTTGTACATGCCTTTTGTTCTACGAACCTGCATGTACATGCAATTTGGGAAAAGGTTACCTGTGTATATCTCTCTTTCTTCATTTTATGATCTTGAGCTGTGATTTGTCATCTATGTGAGTCATCATCAAGGACAACACCTGTGTCATAATTCCAAATCTGTATCATAATGCCAATAGAACTCCTGAGTAAACTCCTAAACACTCAGCCCTTTACCTTGCCTTAGATGCTTCCAATCAATAATAGCTTGGTCCTTGTATCCTAAAGGATAGAATTGTTTCCTAGGAACTTTTAAGAACTTAGACCATGGCGAGATGACTTTTCCTTTACGATTTACATCTATCTAAGTTTTTCTTTCCCACCAGATTAAAGTTGTTCCAGCATTTTAAGTGTAGCTAACTGAATTTTAGTTTTATTGCTATAAATGTTTTGAATGCGACAATACACTTCTAACCACTTAATCCGGTTATCTAGCTTTTCAAGATTCATTTTTCCATCATAAACAAGTAACTCAAATTTCACATCAAGTTTCAAAAGAGATGTTTTCTTAGGTTTCTTTTCTGTTTCAGATTCTGCACTGAAAGAAGAAGAAGAAGAGGATGATGGAGATGATGGAGGTGAAGGTGGTTTATCAACCTTTCCTTTACCTTTGTCCTTCTTCGATGGCCTTGATGAAGATGCATCTCTCACCTTCTTGTCTTCGTACAATTCTCCCAACATCTACTACATGGTTAAGTATGCCTGTTGAAACTATTCTTCACTCATCTTAGTTTGAATGTTTTCACCTGCATCAGGTCCTGACATGGTCAATTTCTGAACGAATCGTCGCTGTTCAACCTCTGGATCGATCTGCTCAAGGATTCCTTCTTCTCATTGCAACTTAGACCTAGTTAGCATTCAATTGAAAATTCTGCAAATGCAACCTACTCCAATACAAAATTGTATGATCTGAAATGATCATAAAATAAAAACTAATGTAGAATTTATTAACCATGAAAGATTTGAATGTTAGCTGAAGTACACAAAACAATGACAAAGTGCTTGAGAAGAAAAAATTTACGACACTGGATTAAACATAAAATTGATGCATAACAGAAGTATAAACATCAAAAGCACAACGATACCAGACAACAAGATTTATTATGAAGTTCCTCCCTGATGGAAAACGTCTCCGGGTCCACTTTCAAGATGGGTGACCATTTTATTAGGAATGAGAAGAAGGTGTTGATTAAACTGAGAAAATACCAGAATGAATGTGCACATAGGAACTTCTAATCATATCATCAGATATCCCTCTGAACCAGCTTTCCAACGCCGCTTACGATTTCCAATTCTGACACTCGATGCTCCCAAAACACTGAAACAAAACAACCTCTATCCTCTAGAATCTGCATACAAAAGTCCAGAACCACGAATGTCCTCCTCAGTGAGAAAAATTTCCTTTTATAGGCGTGTGGATTCAAAAAAACCTCCTCAGGCTCAAATAGGCATGAATGTACTGAAGTTTGGGTTACAAATGCCTCGGACTTATCATTGTTTGACACCTTGGTTCATTAGGCCATGGTCTTCGAATTAGTTGAAACCAAATTGAATAAGAATAATAACCCAAAATAAAATTTATTATAGCCCAAACTGTTATTAGTTAGCTAACCGAGCGGAGGCACTAACAGTGCATGTGCACAGACGATTGACCCCGTGGTTAGGGCTCCGACGGTTTTGCTGTCCGTTTTCTATGACAGTTGCTGGAGACCTATCACATGTGATAAATCTGCATGGTTTCCAAGCCCAATGGTTCTCTTCCTCATGCAGTTAGGCTGCTATGGTTACACTAGACTACTCACATGCCGACTGCAACCTAGCGGTTACTCCTGGTGGTAACATAACCTCCGACCCCGTGGCAGTTATGGACACCGCTCACATGATCCTAGTTACTCCTTGTGGTTCCCGCGCAATCAAGACATCGGTTAAGTGTTGTTTTATGAATTTTCCAATGTTTTTTTGTATTAAATTAGTCTGAGGGGTAATACACATAGGTTTTATGTGTCTTTTTTAATACATGGCTTTTGAGTATGGTTTAGAACTTAGGTTTAGGGTAGCATAGTTTTTATACATAGGTTTTATGTATTTAGGACTTAGATGTAGGATTTAGGGTTTAGGTCTAGAACATAAAAAAACACCTTTTACAATATTTTGTCACAATGTGACATAAAACCATATGCCTATCGTTGAAAAATGATGATAGTGATCCGTTGCCACAATGAAAAGTTGACAACCCTGACGACATATCAAACCTCTGTGATGGACGACACAACCATGTTGGCACCAATCCTACAAGGACGAATGACAAAACACATGTCGTCGACCAATCCTGGCAGAACTATCGATGAACACATGTCGAAAATCAGGCGCTAAACCATCTCCACTAAACGCCGTGAAAACCTATTATCTGAACCACATATTCATAACCAACATTGTTGAAATTGAATGACACCCATGAACTGCATGCTGATGGCGATACTGAACACTGATGATGACACTTGAACACCTACGCAATTGAATCGACGGATCCTCCTAGACCAGAAAGTAAGCTAATTAATCAATTTGTCTATATTTTAGTAGATCTCGGTGCAAGTTTAAGTTATTTCTGCCGCAAAGTATTAGAAATATGTTGATTTCAAACTTAAATTCAAACACCCCTTGTCGGTGTATCTAATTACGTGGGCTAAGAGAAGGGTAAATGAAAAATTACCAAATTGTTCCATTGAGATAGGGGTTCAACACATAATGGTCGAATTGAATGTTTTACCCTTAGGATCATATGGATTTCTGATTGGGATGGACTTGTTGGAAGGACATTGATCCTTATAAACTTTTAAAGAAAAGACCATTAGCTATCTCGTTGAGGATGGTTCTCGAAAGGAGATCCAAGGATTTTGAAAACCCATGAGGTTATGCCCCATTACTTCCTCTTAATTGAGTAAATATATTAATAAATTTTGTGTGGTTTATGATATTCAGGTTGGGTGTTCTAATTCTAAAGATAAGACCGCCAACTTAGGAGACATACCAATAATCCAGGAGTTTTCTCATTTGTTTCCTGAAAATATACCTGGACTTCCTCCAAAGCGAGATATTGATTTCACCAATGACTTGATTCATGGAGCAGCATCAGTATACAAAGCCCCCTATCACATGAGTGAACCTGAGTTAACCGAGCTTAAAATGAGACTATAGGAATTGCTTGATAAGGAATATATTTGTCCTAGTATATCACCTTGGGGATATCCAATGTTATTCATAAGAAAGAAAGATGACATGCTGTGATTGTGTATTTACTACAGGAAACTCAAATTGATGATCTTTTTTATCAAGTGAAGGGTGCAACATATCTCCCTAAAATCGACTTACGTTTGGGGTACCACCAAATTTAGGTAAAAGATGAAAACATTTGTAAGATGAATTTTAGAACTTGATATGGACATTATGAGTTCATACTCTTAACTTTTGGGTTGACTAATGCCCCAATGCCATTTCTGTGTTTGATGCATGGAAGGTTTTATCCTTTCTTGGACAAATTTGTTCTAATCTTTATAGATGATATATCAATTTATTGTAAAAAATTAGAGGAGCATAAAGATCACTTACGTGCAATGCTACAAATATTGTAATACCATCAGTTGTATGAAAAATTTAGTAAATGAATTTTTTATAAAAATAAGATTTAGTACTTGGGAAATGTCATTTCAGCTGAGGGAATAATAGTTGACCCTCAGAAGATCAGGAAATCGAAGAGGAATGATTTTTGGCTAGATTCGATTAGCAGGTACAAAAGTAGTGCGAAAAGGCCTGGCACGGTTGACATATTAAGTTGTGCACCTTCAAGGTAAATGATCTGGTGTTACTATATGACAGTAAGTTTGATAAAATTTTAGGAAAGTGCAGAATGCATCGGCTAGGACCGTATGTTGTTAAGGAGGTCACAGACAAAGGCGAGGTGCAGATGGTAAATCTAAATGGAGAACCTTTCCCGGGAAAGGTGAATGGAAGTCGATTGAAGCCATACACGGGTGGCCTGACTATCTGACTAACTAATAGAATCACATTATTCATGCTCCAAATATCTGAAAGAAGCCGTGAGACTATAATTCGATAGGGGATGCCAGAACACATATAGGGAAGTAGTTACGACACCCTAGTCTCGGAACAATGAGTACAAGAGATTCAGCAGGTAGCCATTTAGTGCTCTTCCTACCTTGGAGTTGTCCGAGCAGAGTTGGGAGGTCTTCGCGCGAAGATCTCTGCACCGACAGAGTGACTTGAGGGTGAGTCACGATGTTTGTGTTAGCGATCCAAATTTAAACAAGAACGCAAAAAATTACAGAGATAATCATAAACACAGAGATGGAGTGGAAATAATACTTCATTTCATTAACGTAAAATATTGAAATATGCTTACACACAGAAATGGAAATAAACGAGCTAGGGTGATGGTAGCTTATCTCTGAGAAGAGATGTGGTGGACACATGCCTGTGAATTATGTTACAATGAGACTCAAAGGCCTCTTTATTGTTGAGAAATAATGGAAAACCCTAAACATCCAAAAACCTAACCCTAGAAGATGAAACACCAAATTGTGGTCCCCATTTGGGTAAATTGGTACATCAACTTCCCATGGTTGTAACTTTGGCATATGATCTTAATTTGACACACACAATATCTCATTAGAAATATCTATCCAAGAACTACAACTTTGGGAAGGGAAACATCGGTCCATGGACCCATGTTGCTCCTAGGTTTCCCAAAAAAACATCGTTTAGGGCCTCAAAATGGCTCTCGAAGTTCAAGGCCCGAAAAATTGCTAAAAATAGTAAATTGTGCTATAATTAAGGAAACTAAAAAGCTGAAATAAATAATGGTGGGGGTCAAAGTGGACTTGGCGGGTGCCCACCAATATCCACCTGGATCATTCCTCCCCCCTTAGGAAGCATTGTTCCCCACTGCGTTGAGTTCCTCCATGAGATGAGGAAACTTCTACTGAACTTGGTCCCTGCTGAGCCACTTGCCCTGGTGAAGTAGTTAGCTTGCTTTGACAACACAATACAATTGGAAATTATGTTAGAAACTTTGCTTCATGTGTGTGTCAGTGATATTATTATTTCTAGCTCGTTCCATTCAATTTGGATTTAACTCTATGTGTGTGAGTTGTTTTACAATGTTGGTTGTGTCTAGTAATGGTGGAAAGTATGGTTGAAGGCGGTCCACATTGAACACTGGGTTCAGGACAAGGAATGGGGGAATGTTGAGCTCAAATGCATTGTCTCCCACAACCTTGGTAATGATGTAAGGGCCATATCAGAGTGGTTTGAGTTTCCGATAGGCTCCAGAAAGGTGATCCTTTTGCAAATGCAACCAGACTTTGTCGCCCACCTAAAACTTGTGTGGAACCTGATTTTGATCATGTCGCTGCTTATACTTGGAATTTGATTTCTCCAAAATGTCATGGACCTACTAACAAATATGTTGGATGTGCTGAATGAAGTTGCTTTCCTTCTCTGTTGCGGATTGGACATGAGCCAAATCTACCTGAGTAGCTACAAATGGTATGGCCACATCAATGGGACATAGTGGCTGGAATCCTAAGCCCACCTAAAAAGGGATGTGGCCAGTTGAGCTGTGGAGAGCCCAGTTGTAGCTGCGTTGAACATAGGGGCGGCTCTTGTCCCATGTGCGTGGATGCTTTGAGTTGTACATGTACAGAATGTGTACGATCATCTTGTTGACAACCTCTATCTGGCCATCAATTTGAGGATGGAAGGATGTGGACTTAGTGAGTTTGGTGTCCAACATTGACCAGAGACTAGACCAAAATGTATTGAGGAACCTGTTGTCCCGATTTCACATGATAGACTATGGGATCCCAAAGTGTACCCACACTCGTTCAATGAAGAGTTTAGCAGTGGATTTTGCTATTATATTCTTCTTGTAGGCTGCCATAATGGCCATCTTCAAGACCCTGTCGATGACCACAAAAACAAAATCATTTCCATGCTTAGTGGAAGGAAGGCCTGACATGTAATCCATGGATATAGATTCCCAAGGTCAACTACGGGTAGATAGCGGTGTATAGAGGACTTGATTCTTAATGGTTGGTTTGGTAATGGGACAGGGAGTGCATGATCTGATGTACTTCCTGACATACTATCGAAGATTTGGATAATAGAAATACTTCTGCAGTACTGCCACCATTTTCTCGACCTTGAAATGCCCAACAAACAGATTGTAGTGTGCTTCCCAAATCATCTTGGCATGCATGATTGAAGGAAAGAAAAGGTGACCTAGGTGGCATAATAGGGCATCCTAGAGGTGAAAATCTAGAACATGCTAACCCTCCAAGAGTGTCTGGTATGTGTGACTGAATTCTAGGTTGATTTTGGAGAGAAGTGTCCAATCAGAAGTCTCGTGCCCACAAGAGTTGAGAACAATGATTAACGCCATGATTGTATGTCGACTAAGGAAATCTGCAACACTATTGGTGCTGACCTTCTTATACCTGATAATCAAATGGAACTGTTGCAGGTATGTGGACCACTTCTGATAGTGATCATTCTGTAATTTCGCTTGGGTCTGTATGAACTGCAGGGGTCGGTGGTCTATGTGGATGACTGTTTCCTTCCACAAAATGTAATGGTTCCATTTTCAGCAGGCCTGGACAATGGAATACATCTCTTTGTCATAAGTGGGATACTTCTAGACTATGTCTAAAAGTATCTCACTATGATATGCCACTAGATGCCCGTGTTGAGTAAGGACTTTCCCAATAGCATAGTTAGAGGCATCTATCTCAACCTCAAATGGTTGTTGCAAGTCTGGTAATTCGAGCACTGGTGCTGAGTAGAGGCAATCTTTCAACTCTGTGAATGCCTTCTATTGAGATTCAAACCAAAAGAATTATGCTTTCACTCTGCCCTTGGTGACTTGACTCAAGTGTCATGCGGAAAGAGTTATTTTTGCTGACAAAACTAACCTCCCTAGGAGTCTAAGACTCTCTAGTGAAAAACAAGACAATTAAGAGAAATCCTTCTCTAAACATGCATTATTCTATGAGAAACCAAGTGTTTTTCGATCCTACCTCAAGTCCAACGCTTGTTGTAGCAGTCCAGAATCGTCGATCCAGATGAGCTCCTCCTTCACTTTGAAACCTGCATACACTAACAATAAAACGATTACATAACACTTGAATAATC
Source organism: Pinus taeda (assembly GCA_000404065.3). Classification (NCBI taxonomy): domain Eukaryota; kingdom Viridiplantae; phylum Streptophyta; class Pinopsida; order Pinales; family Pinaceae; genus Pinus; species Pinus taeda. Next base: position 80,452 of record APFE031478621.1, on the reverse strand, counting down.
CATAAAACAAAGCATATTCAACATATAGACCAAGGAGTATATGAAACAATT
>APFE031478621.1:59926-77745 GCA_000404065.3 Pinus taeda | reverse complement strand
CCACGTCGTTTTATTTCCAATATCGAATTTGAAACGACAAAAATCCGGCAATCTTTTCCTGTTTTTACGGTCAGAAAAGGGCTATAAGGGGACCGTCTTTTAATTCCGTTTTAACGAGTGTAAAAGAAACGCTCGGCAATCTTTTCAGTTTTTAGGAGTCAGAAAGGGCTTAAAAGATGACTCTGATGTTTGATTCGTGAAAAATGACAAGTTTCCCTGAAACCTTTGTCCTGCACAAAAGCGACACATTACTCATACCTGTTTGAGATGGGCAAAAATACATTGAAAAATGACCTTCAATGGTGAAAAATAAACAAATTTAGAATTTATTCATCCAAAAAACCTATAAAAAGACCTTTTACCATGTCATTTTTACCATTTCACTGTTGAGGTAGAAAAAAGGGCTTTTGACAAGAAACTTCCTGTGGAGATTGCGGAAAATCAGACCGTCGGAATCGAGCGCCGTCACTTCCAGGTAATCCACAACGTCCTCCTCTTTAATTTCATCTGTTTAGAATTTGATTTTTAGCCTTAGTTTGATTTTTTGGAGGCATTGGGGTTTTGGGATGCGCTTCTCTGGGTACGCAAGTGGCCCATGGGTAACCTGCGTACCCCGACCTTTTTATTTAAAGGAAAAAGGGTCGGGGTACGCAACCTACCTTCAGACCAGGTGCGTACCCACGCTCTGTTTCTGAAGGCGGGGTGCGTACCCTGTGTAAAGCGCAACTCTAAACCCCATCTTCCAAAATCAACCATTAAAATTTGATTTTATGATTTCTAAAGCTCATTTCTTGGTGTGTAGATTACCCACCATGCTGGATTGGCGTGAAAGAGAGCACGAAGACGTTGATTCGGCCGCGTTGAATCACCAACCTACCATCGATGCATTGAGAGCATGCGGTCTTTATAAATACTCGGTCATACCTGGCATGAGGGCCTAGGTGCCATTTCTGGAGTGGCTGGTCGAGAGATGGAACATTCAAGATCAATGTTTTTACATTGGAGGCCACCAGCTCGAGATAGAGGCCTCCGATATATGCTTTCTCATTGGTTTTCCCAACAGGGGTGAACACCTTTCTTTATTCGAGACTACGCCGGGTGGCCAATCCCTTGCTAGCCTCCGGCTAGAGTGGTGTAACAACCAGAACCAGGAGAAGGGGATTGAAATCAAGTTCATATCCCGGTCTGATCTTATGGTGATAGCATTCACAGTTACCAGACTCTGTGGTGCAACCGCTTTACACATAGCCACCAGGTCCCAGATGCGGATGGGGATAGATTGCTACCGAGGCACCATTTTCAACTGGTGCGATGCTGTACTGGCCAATCTGAAGGGCCAGTTGACTAGGGTGAAGAACGGACAATCAAAGACTTTTGGATATGGGGCTTTGGTTGTGAGTTTCGCCTTAGAGAGAGTTCCCATGTTGATCCCACAGCAGCTCACAGTTGGGGTTGGGGTTCCTCGGGAGCCCAAGATGATGAGATGGGTTGCGGTCATGGCCCGACATCTAGACGAGGGAGAGAAGGTCGTTCGCCTTCCTGAGGCCTACTTTGACTGGTTAGAGAACCAAGTCTTTTCCATTCAGGATTTTCCTTATGCCAGGATGGATTCTCGAGGTGACCCGGACATGGTTCTTCCACAGGGAGAACAATGGGATGACAGAGGTATATTCATTTTTCAGAGTTGCTTTTATCTATATTTTTGTTTTTTTTAAACATCGTTTTCAAAACTGACAGTAAATTTTTCAAAATGTAGACGTAGGCCCACAGCGTCCAGCCAATCTCTGGGCTTTTGAGAGGATATATCTAGTTGCACCGCTACCGGCCCCTCAGGATGCAGCTGCAGAGACGCTAGATGAGTTGGAGCAGGGTTTGGAACGTCTCACGGTAGACATACCAGAGACGTCCATTGACGATATTCCTATCAGACTTCAGCGTCATGTAGTTGCGGTCCCAGGACCTTTTAGGAGGTTCTTATGTAGAGTAGCACGTGCAGTGGTACCTTATAGAGATCACCACCAGTGATTGGATGATCACTTTGTAGACTCATGTCACATTTTTGTTTTTTGTACTTATCATTTTTGCCGATCATAAGGTGTTTTTCAACCTATGATCGAGGATGATGTATATTTTTTGACACTATCTATATATATATCATTTTACCGGCTTATCTTGTTCACATGTATGATGTATGTTTTTTAAATTTATAATTATCTCAAATGTCTGTCTAATACTCGAGAAGCATTTGCATCTGCTAATGTATTTAGAGACCTTGGAATATGCTGATATTCAATGTAATCAAACTCACGTTCCAAGACAGTCTCATAGATAATTGAGTTGGTTTCCATTTAACCTGTGTGATGTGGTCTATCTCTAGTTTATTGTCAATTAATTTGAGTTAGATGGCTTTCAGTGAGTTGTGGGCTAGCTAAGGGCTCAAATTTAGAAATCTAATTGAGTTAACTATAATTTCTATCAATTAATTAATCTCTAGTTCTAGAATAGAGATAGACTTGAGTTCTTAAGGTTAGTTGAGTAGTTTTACTTTTGTTAACTCAACTGACTCATAGTTAACTAGTTGCAGCTACTAAATTTAGCTCTAGTAGGTCATGTAATTTGAATTCCCTATTGAGATTTAATGAAGGCATATATGTATTTAAGTATTGTACATAGGTTTTTGTGTAGAGAGCTTAATAAGCAAGAAGAGAAATTATCTTGGGAATTATGCAAGGAAATATGATAAACTCCTATTTTTGAGGGGTAGATTTGCACTAGGAAATAGGAGCTCCTAGGAGGCCCTTTTTGCCTAAGTGTTGGGAAATCCTTGATGTAGAGTTGATAATTATTGTAAGGGTTTTAGGCTTGAAGTAGATTATTTGTAATCTATTATATTGCTTAGTTGATAATATAAGTAAGAGGGGTTTTTCCCATTTGTGTTCACTAGATAAATTTCTACGTGTGATTGTGCTTCTATTCATTATTTTATTTCCGCAAAATTTTGGTAGATAAATCATGTGTCTTTTGTGATAATTTTTCTCTCATTAGAAGTTGCAACGTTTCAAGAATTTTCTATAGAGAACCCATCAAGAGAATCCTCTATACATATTATTGTCTTGAGAAGTAATAATTGGATTAAACTCCTTTGTCATTTATTTCTATGTTTTGGAGTTTATAATGATATATATCGTTCAAGATAGGAAGGGAAGGATGTCAAGTATTATAGTATTGACAAGGATATGGCTTGTGGAGTATTCGCCTTCCTTATGGAGTAGTTGTATGGTGTTACTCTACCTCAAGGGTTTTATGTAAATCATTAATAAAAATATATTTTGAATCTAGTAATCTCTTGTGTTATTTATTGGGCATATTTTGAAAGTTTAATATATTTTAAGGATAGGTTTACAACAAGTGGTATCATAGCTCTTTGTGGATCAATGTGGGGATACTTTTTTTCTTTTTTGGTGAATATTTGTCTGGGAAAATAAGCTTGATGAGTTCGCAAATCAAATTTAAAAATTTTGGTGTAGAATTATCAGAAAAGAATTACAGATTTGAATTCCTCTCGAAAAAATACCCAAGTTAAAAAATAAATAATAATAATAAATAAATAAATAATAAAAATAAAAAATTCTAAATTGGATCCCGAACAGAGGAGATATCGATGATTTAAAATCAGTTATTTTCATAAACTTTTCTGGCAAAAAATCATGGGCAAGAGATTTTAGGTCAATTTTTATGCAAAATTTTCAAAAACAAATTGTGAATATGAATTTCTCTAAAAAAAAAGACAAATTCAAAGACGAAGTCATTCAAATAGAATTATAGATGGAGGAGATATCGTTGGTTTAAAAAAAAACAATTTATTTTGGGATGGTAGGACAATTGAAATGCGTATTTAAGTCCATAGATTACCTAGATCCCGATTCCAGTGACATGGGAAGATGCGAAATGGTTGTTCTACTTCTGAAAAAAGGTTATAATAAGGATTCTGAACTATATTGACCCAGTTGTTCCCATTTGAAATTTTCACCGAAAAGTAAGCGATTTTTTTTCAAAACCATCACTCTATTTCATGGATTCTAACAAGATTTTGTTTACAGGAAATGATTATGGCCCTACTAATGAAGAATACCTAAAATATAAAAAGTCATTATGCATAGAAACTTGGAGAAATGAACTATGGATCAAAGATGAGGCTCCGAAATGGGTGTACTCACTTAATTGTGATTAGATGCAAGAACTTCCAAATGAAGAATTTGAAAAAGTTTTATTGGACAAATTGTATCATGCTAGGAAGAAGGATAAGTAGAAGCCTAAACATTTATTTTGAGGTACTAATTCCATATTACAGGTTCATGGATGTATTCAAAAGGAGCTAGTCATTGTTTCTATCAACCCAAGTTGCAAGCATAATCTCATCAATCTTAAATTGGCTGAAAGAATGAAAGGTCTAGCACAACATATTGGAATCACATAGGTTGATGGTGAGCATATTCAAATCTTTAAGCAATTGAAGGTTAATATGGATAAATATGTGTTACATTCTGACTTCTATGGTTTAGATATGGATGGAAAGGAATTTACTTTGGGATATCCTTAGATGGTATCAGTCACTACCATCAATATTAATGTGAAAAAGAAATTCCTGAAGCTATGGTACAAAAAGAAGAAAATTGCTTTACAAGATCTTTCCATTAGTAAACAGGAAGAGGCGACACATGTAAACAACTCTATAGAAATTGACACGTCATATGTTGAATCCTTGGTAGAGACAATAAAGGAAGACAACCCAACACATACATTAAATCAAACACCACAAAAGGAACTAGACACCACTTAGACACCAATAATGGAGGAATTGTAGAAGGACACATGATTAGTTAAGGCTTTTGCATATCAGCACCTGCACGACCAAGCAAGACACCAAACAGAAAAACCACAACCAACAAGATGGCATTGGATTAGCAAAAAGGATGGAGGTGTGTATAACACATAAAATAATAAGAAGAACGAGGTTCCATCTCAAGCAAGAAAGGAAACTAATAGACCAAGGGTTCACCTTTCCCTGGGATGGCTAGACGTACATGCATGGTACCAATGGTCTACACTTTTGTGTACATCTTATTATTTGTGTTTATCTTATGTTTTGGGGACAAGACATGCTTTAAGGGGGTTTGAGTGTGGTATACCTAGGGGGAATAATATGGGTAGAGAGGGTGGTACACAAGGGCATAATGTGATGTAAAATGGGACCACCATAAGTTAATTTAGTATATAAATCTAGTAAGTGGTTGCCTTTATTAATGATGATTGTAAGTGGTTAAACCTCATTATAAAAAGGGATCACAGTTAATTAGTTAGTTAATAAAGGATCCATAGTTAATAAATAAAGTGGTTAATCTACATTATGCAAAAGAACACAAGCAGTTAGGGGTTGTTTTAGTTTTGGAGTTTAGAACAATATATATAATTGGAGATAGGAAGGGAGGGATGTTGAGTATTGTTGTATTGCAAAGAAAATGGTTTGTAGAGTATTATCCTTCCTTAGGGAGTTGTTGTATGGTGTTACCCTACCTCAGGGGTTTTATGCAAATCATAATAAAAATATTTTTTCATTCTATTTGTCTCTTGTGTTATTGATGAGGCATATTTTTCAAGTTTGATATATTTAAATATTAGATATACTACAAGTGGTATCATAGCTATTTCCGAGGCAATGTGGGGCAACATAGTATATATGACTTTCAAATATATTAAAATTATAAAATATTCCCAAATAAATAACATAAGAGATTTCTAGAATGAAAATATATTTTGTTATGATCTTCATAAAGCCCTTGAAGTAAGGATAATACTTCATAAGCCATATGCTTGTCAATACAACTACCCTTTAAGCTAGGAGAACACTGCACAAGCCATATGATTGTCAATACAACAATACTTGACATCCTTCCCTTCCTATCTCCAACTATATATATTTCTCTAAAATCAAAAACCCTAAAAACCTCTAACTACTTGTGGTCCTTTGCATAACGCAAATTAACCACTTTATTTATTAACGAACTAATTAATTATGGTCCCTTTAATGAGGGTTAAACACTTAAAATCATCATTAATGCGGGTAACCGCATACAAGATTTAATTAGTAAATTAACTAATGGTGGTCCCCTTTTACATCACATTATGCCCTTGGATACCTCCCTCTTTACCCCACATTATCCCCCTAGGTATACTACAAACTCCTTCTCCCATAATGCACATATATAAATATCAGATCTCAATGAATGGTCTCATATTATCCATACTCAAGAGTGTATTGTTTAGCACATCGATAGGCTTGTATTGTTTACATTACATTGAAACACGTCTACACCAAGTTGGCTTCCAACTCAACATGGGTCATGCGAAATTAAAATGTGGCTTGAGTACTAACCGACCTTGTAGAATTCTCACCAGTAGTCAGATTCAATGATTTAGATTGCATCTTGTTAATGGATAATTGAGATTAATGAGGTGAGGGTTAGGGTAATTTCCCTACCTAGTCTCTTTCTCAAGGTTTCATTGTATGTGGTAAAATAGAGCTCTGTGTTTTTCTTTTTTGTTTCAAACCCTATTGTATGACCACCTTTTCCTTGAGGATATTATCGCAAGCTTGATAGTGGATTTTCTTACATAACTTCTCAAGTTCCATTGCACTATGCGTGGTTGGAATCTAGTTTTCTCACTAAGTAATTTTCTTGGAGAAATCCTACTTTCTTCATTGATTTTCAATTTGAGTTTTTCAATGATTCAAGTGTTATATTTAGACAATTCTCGTATCTTTCTCCAATTGATTACTTGACAAGGATTACAATTTTTGAGATAAAGTTTTTCCATTACCATGGTGTTGATTGTACTATATCTTGTATTTGACTCTGGCCATTCTAAAAGTTCTACTATGGCAGACCTTTTCAAGGTAAATTATTTCTTTGGAGACATGGAGTCTGCCATTATCATTCATTAATGTTTTTATTTCAATTTATCATATTTCTTCCAACAAAAACTAATTTAGCTTGGTTTAATTGCAAGAAAGTGGCTTCCCTCGTTCATTTTGCATAGGTATATTTTAAATCTTAGTGTATTGATCATTTTTTATTTGAATGAAATTTTTAAGAGTTAGAATTATTACCGACCCCATTTGAATTCTTCACAGCTATAACTCACAAGGATTGAGATTTTTCAAAGCTAGTTTAAAAGGTTTTACAAGAGTTGAATCTTCGTTTGGATTTTCTCTTTCAATGGACTCAGGTTCTTATTTATCTCTAAAATTCTTTCCAAGATTTGGGAATTGTGACGACTTGCAATTACCATTGGTGTGTTGTGATGTTTAAATATACATTGGGTCATTTTATTTATAGTTGGGCCCTGTTCTAGTCATAGGATAATTTCTTTCTATGGAAGACTAAAGAAATCTTAAGGCCATCACGCTTATATATATATATATATACACTACAAGAAAAAAGGTCATTGGTGAGGGTCATGCCTATGACGGACCTTTAAGTTCTGTGACCAATGTCACATATGGTGATGGTCTTTAAAAAAGCGTTGTTGTAAGTGTCTATAGCGATGGTCCTTTAAGGTTTGTCACCAAAGCCATTTCCAATGACACTTTTGGTGAGGGTCGTTAAAAGCCCATCACTAATTCTCTCTTTGGTGACACTTTTGGTGAGGGTCGTTAAAGGCCCATCACCAATTATCTCTTTAGTGACACTTCTAGTGACGATATGTTATTGACCGTCACCAATGATATTTTTGGCTACTTTTGGTGACGGTCAATAAATGTTCGTCATCATTGATCATTCCAATGAGTTTTTGATGACGCTTCATGACTGTGACGGACCTTTAAGGTCCATCACCAATGTCGCATATGGTGACGGTCTTTAAAAAATTATTGTTGCAAGTGTATATAGTGATGGTCCTTTAAGGTTGGTAAGAGTCATTAAAGGCCCATGATTAATTCTCTCTTTGGTGACACTTCTAGTGATGATATTTTATTAACCCTCACAAATGCTCTTTTTGGTTACTTTTGGTGACTATCAAAAGATGTTCGTCATCATTGATCATTCCAATGAGTTTTTTATGACACTATGTACCTGTTACTATATTTTTTGTCAAAATATAATGATTTAATACCATTGTTGTGGAGTCTTTTTCATTATGTGTCCAAGGTCATAGTGGTTATAATAGTCAGTGAATTTTTTAAGAAGTAGTTAATGTATATCATTTCCCTCAAGTCATAAGAATATATTCTTCCTATGAGACAACACATGATTAATATTTATTAGGTTTATTATCTAGAAAAAATCCTTTAAATAAAGTTCCACTAGTGTGTGTAGGAAATATAGTATTTAATACATAATAAAGCTATCAATTCTATTAATGAGAGAGACCTAGCACTCCTCAATTCTCATGGCACACCTTAACATGCTTTGGAACAGTACACTAACATTCATTGACACCTTGCATGTCTTGGAACATCTTTGTACCTGAAACATCTTTGTACCTAGAACATCTTGCCATGTGTAGGACACACAAGCACATGTTGGCATGCCATAACATAGCATTCCCCTATCATGTGTTGGCATTCCCTATAGTCCCTAGCATGCGCTGGAACTCCTTGCCATAATATTGCATTGACAAACATTAGAACTTGGCACACATTGGCACTTGGCATGTATTGGAACATATTATTAGTGTTTCTAGCTTTCCCCTTTTGAAAAAGATAAAGTCTTGACTTATTAACCCTCTTATGTGTTCATTTCCTTTCATTTTAGTTTGGTTATTCCTTTTGTTGCCTTGAAACTGCTTGACGCATATTGGCATACTCTGGCACTCTGCACATCCTAGCATATCTTAGCACCTGGCATGCCTTGGCACTATTTGGCACACATTAGCACACCCTGGAACTATTTAGCACACTCTATCACTTCTTGGCATTCCCTGATACTCCCTGGCATGCCTTACCCATTCTTAGCATACCTTGTCACTCCCTCCTTAGCATGACAGCTAGCATTGATTGACTCTCCCCAACACACCCTCATATTCATTCACTTCCATGCATTTTGACCTAGTGCTCCCTTGTGTTGTCCTAGTACTCCCTAACACTCCTTAGCATGCATTGGCACTCTCTAGCACACCTTATCTCTCATAAGTTAAGAATGAAACTTGTAACCAATGTTACTAGACTCGGAATAGACAATAAATTGGCGCGACAAAAGAGCTAAGAGTTTTAATCGGATTGGGGAAAAATTGGGAAAAATTTAGTGAATTCAATAAATAAAAATATACACATATATTGAATTAAAAAATAAATAAATAAATAAATCATTGATATTCATTAAATCCATGTCCAAACAATTCATAATATCAATAGATGTCCAAAATATCATGAATGAATAAGCATCTCATATATGTTATGAGTCCAAACATGATCCAAAGTACTGAGTCGTGACTACTAACTAGTGACTACATAGAACTAGAAGCAACTTCTTCTAAAAGATTACAAACAACTGCATACTAATTAGAAAAAAATAAGTAAGAGTCTAAGGCTCTTAAGATTGAGAATTAGAAGTGATTCCTCCCACTCCTTTGCTTTCTTGACTCTCAAAGTTCTTCAAGTCATGTAAGCTTAAAAGAGGAGCCTCCTCTACTTGGACCCAATTTGCTGCATTTATAGTTTGTAAATCCATCTCTTCAAGGTCTACTGGTGAATGATCGAAGCCTATAATTATCATGAGACATTGAAATGTGAATTTAAGTTTGACTTTGAACTTTAAATTTTAAACTTTAAATTGCAAATCAGATTATGAAACCTTCAAATTCAAGCTCTCACCTAGTATTTGGTTGTTGCGAAGTTGTAGACTGTAATGTAAAAATACAAGGTCATTTAAGTGCTTTTGTGTCAATTGGTTGCACTTCTTAGAATGTATTTTCTCAAACATGCTCCAGTTGCACTCACAACTTGAAGCACTACATGCTTGGTTTAAGATTCGAATGGTGAATCTCTTCAAATCTGGTGTATCACTACAAAGTTTTGCCACCAAAGACCTAGCAAGTGGAAAGGGTTCGTGAGTAGACATACTAAATAATAAATAGTAAAAAATTAAAAAGACAACAAAATTTAATAAAACATTTAACATACAAAATAAAGTTTAAACAAATATAATGAGTTGATGAAGCCTTCAAGCCTCAAAGAGTACTTGGAAACATCTTAGACCTTTCTTGTATAACACTAGTATAGGAAAATAATTTAGCTAGTGCTCTATAACTCTATAGTTGGGAAAAGACGGGACTTTGAAATTCTGGATCAGGGAAGAACCTTTCCATGCATGTCATAAGTCCTCTGCAAACCTCCCCATCCTCATTAAATTTTCTCTTATCATAAAAATATTGTGGGTTTAAGAAGTACCTAGTAGCATGTAAGGCAGAATGCAATTTACTATCCCAACGTGCATCAATAATGTCCCAAAGAGGCATATACTTTGTCTCCTCATCCCCGTATCTTCTTTTGATGTCCTCTTTTGTGAGATCCATCGCCTCATAAATGTAACCCATGGCGGGTTTGTCACCATCAACCATCCTGAAAGTTCAAGCTTTCAAATTTAAATAAATATGAAACATTGAAAATAAAAAGAAGCTTGAAATGAATTTAAAACATGAAAAAGTTAAAAGACTTGAAGTACCTGAGAACTCTAACAAGGGACTCCATCACAACAATAATCTCTTCGGCATATTTCTAGAAACCTTCATTAAACACAAGTGCAACAACTTCAATGCCTTCAAGGGTCTTGGAAGGTTTAGATGCCATCCACTCAGGTCCCAAGAACATCCTCTTCAAATTTATCTTTTTCTCAGCCACAAATTGCAAAGATATGAAATTTGTTACAAATCTAGTCATTGTAGGTCAAACAATTTCTTTACCTTCAGTGTATTTTCTCATGGTGTTTAGGACAATAGTGTGGTTGTATAGGTATCTGATTATGGATTTTTTTCCTTCTGCACAACTTCATGTATCCAATGAAGCTTACCAATGTCCTCAAGAATTAAATCTATGTAATGGCCAACACAATAGGTCCAAAAAATAGTGGGGTGCCTAATCTCAAAAATTCTACCAACATCCATATAATTAGCTGCATTGTCAATGACAATTTGTACAACACGTTCTTCTCCCACTTCTTGAACCACTTCCTCCATTTCACAAATAAGTTGTGCAATCTTAACCTTGTCTGAGGCATTCACTGATTTGAGAAAAATTGTACCTACTGGACAACATACAAGGAGATTTATTAAAGTTCTATTCCTTTGATCTATCCATCCATTACTCATGATCATGCACCATATTTCTACCCCTGATGAACGAAATTCAGATAGCACAAGCATGGCATATTCAACACTTTCTAATAGAAAATTTGTCCTAATGCTTTCTAATGAAGGGGCTTTGAACCCTGGACCTGCAACAACAACTTCATCATTCATAGCTTCCCAATAAGGACTTATGGCACAGTGGAAAGGTATGTCAGAATAGTACCAAAAGTTAGCAATGGCCTTCCTTGCCTGAATATGGATATTTTTTTCCAACCAATGGTATCCAAGGTAGGTTGGGAACCGAGGTTTGTGCGGGGAGAAAAAAAGGTGTTTATGTTTCCACCTCCAATGTTGAATGTAGGAGGATTCATTTGGCCTTGAGTTTGACTTGGACTTGGAGGCATGTGTGGGAAACTTGGGAACTGCATTAAGGATTCAACAGAGGGAGATGACAATGGGGTAGTGGAAGAAAAAATGTCAACTCTAGGAGTTCCTATTTCTTTTTTTTGCTTTTCTTGAATATTTTACATTATGCTGACTCAACATATCAATGGCCAAGGTTGCTTGGTGTTTGACATTTTCGTCAACGATTTTGCAGAGACCTATATCATGGACAGGTATTTGTGTAAGGTGGTACTTGAATCTATAAATTCCTCCACTACATTTCGCTTTGCAAAATTTGAAAAGGAGCTTAGGGTCTCCAAGAGTCTTGTCACAATAAGCCTAAGCAAAGTCCTTCTCCCTCGGCATTGTTGTTGTTTTGGAATTGTGTTTAAATTGCAGCTTTTGTTTGATTTGGATTTGTGCCTTCTATTTAATTTAGCTCCTCTAAAAGACAATAAAAAATTAAAATTAAAAATGTCATCAATAACTTCACAAAAAAGAGGGTTGGTTTTAAAGGATATGGGGTTTTGTTAAGGATCACAAACTGGAAGGCAAGTAACTTAGCAATCCAAAGTGATGGTTAAACCAACAACACATTTCATTAAGATTCATACATACTTATACAAGAAATTCCATGCATGCATGCGTAAGCAAACAAATACATATATCATTAGAGTTAACAAGTTAGCTGAAATACAATAACAACATATGCATGAAAAGTTTTGGATCTATTATAGTACGAAGTGAAAGTTGCAATCATACAATATAACCATGACCAACCACTAGTTCCGACAACGAAACATTACAGCCACTGCCGTGTGCCCCTTTAAAGAGATATACTAGCTCTGCACTGTGGAGAAGCCAAGGCTCATTACAATACTCTCCAAGCTTTCTCTAAGATACTCCTATTGGAAGCTTGGTTGACCAAAAGCCTCTACAATGAGTTATAAGGTACTATATATAGAAAAGGGTCGAGTGACCCTTAACATTCCCCTTTGTGACTGTTAGCCTACCCTCATAACTCTTCAACTACTCTATGACTATTACATCCAACTATCAACACTTGAATTTCCACTTTACAAGATGTTACATCCAATCTGCACATGTACCCATGTGAGACAAAATAGGCTTGAGCAATCCATGCAAGCTATCACTAACACTCAGACAGTTGTGGTGAGACCAACTCTTTGACATCCTTGCAATGATCGACAGTTGCGAACCGATGCCATGCTTGGTCATCAGTGATGGTGTCAGTGCACTCAATGGGGACATCCTGCTGAAAGTGAACTCTTGCCTCCATTGCATCCAGGTACACTATTATGGCTCCTCTGTCTAAATCGTCTGATAATATGCGCATCATTGTCTTGGGTGCAGCTAGACCAACAACATATTAATGCATAATGTCTATGAGGATCTTCGAGTGTGTGCTTGTGACCATGTACATCAACTTGTCAAAATACATGTTCAGCTCCATTCGGACTTGCTTCTTGTCTTCGCCTCGGTGAGTGTGCCAAATGGGTGGGATCGCATGCATGTGCACAATGACATCCATGCTCCTGAATACCCTTACTTGCGATTGATGGCACTGCTCGCCCAGTCTGCTCCATGCCGACTGCTGAATTGATCTATAACCTGTATGGGCGCAATTTCATCGGTCTATGCATGTTGCGCTTCCTGTTGTACTTGTTCCTACTGCAACTTCTTCTCTCAATTGTGTAGCTCATATTCTTCCTTCGTGCGATCCTCTCATCATGTCGTTGCATCATAGCCTCAGTCTCTAGATCTGCTTTCATCACAAGTAGATCTGATTGAACTTGCAACTTAGCTCTGCCTCTACACTGTCAACAACCTTCCTCTTGCATGTGTCGCATGCAGGTATGCTACCCTCTGCTGCTGTTGATGGTGCTGCTGGTTGTGATGTCGCTACCATTTCATATTGATGTCCTTGTCCATGAACAACTTGATGTCTTCATAGATAGGCAAGTTCATAGACACTTCATCCACTGCATTCCCAGTTGTGCTTTGAATGGTGTCATTGACTTTTCTCTCCTGGAAGCCATTGTACCTGTGTTGCTAAGAGGTAGACGAACGCCTGTGAACTTGGAGACATAGAAACACTCATGAAAAGTAATTTGTCAATCGAAAACCAAAACAAACTGGAGGACTAACATGCAACATACATGTGTGATTATCTCTAAAGCTTGCATGATTTTCACTAGGAGGCTGGAATACTGATTGCCAAAACTGCGCAAGGCATAGTCCGGGCTGTCAGGAGGCTGATTGACTACTGGAACTATGCAATGCATAGTCCAGACTAGCCTGCTAAGGAATGAAACTACGCAATGTGCAATTTCAATGAGCAGTGACATGCAAACCAATAAAATGCATTGTGTAGTTTCTGGGGCCAGTAAGGCACTACCTCCAAGAATTGCATAACGTGAGCCTGGAGGTCAGTGTTGGGCCAGACTTGCACAATTTCTGGAGGGAAGGCAAAGCCTTCACTTCCAGAAATGCACAACGCTAACCAGGCAGTGTAAGATCCAGGCCAAGGCAGCCCAGACCCGCCGACAGGTGACTGAAAAAATGAGAAGTTTGGATGCATGGTGAAGTTGAGTGCAAACAAGAGTGAATGATCATGCATGCAAATAGTAAGTGCAGGATTCAGAAAATGGGAAAGTAAGTGCAAACAAGAATGATCATGTGTGTGAAGTGGGTAGCCACAACAACGACCGTCGATGCAAAACAATGTCGCACATGCAACAACAATGAGATGCAAACAAAAACTGAAACAATGCTTCTACAAGCTGACATACATTGAAACAACAACAAGTGCTCATTGAAATCAGGCAAACAATACTTACACCAAGCAAAACACAAAAAGTGACAGAAGTGCAACGCAAGACATGAGAAGCAAAATTTTTCTAAAACAACTAAGTTGAAAGTGTCGAAGACTCCTAGATGTGATGTGGGATGTCATAGCTACAAGGTCGATGTGAGTAATGAGCTCTATAGCATCTAATTCATAAGTTTTAATAAGATCGAAGCTATGACATGCATGCCACAAATATAGTAAAAACAACACTTGGTGAGAGGTTTCTAAATGGGCTTTGCATGTAACCTCTAGCTGCTAAGAATAGATCCCTAGATCTAGGGATGCCTTTTGCATGTTTCCTTTTGTTATTATGGGAAGAGCAGCCCATGCATGCAAATAAGGATAGCTCAGTCTCAGAGGGGACTGATCGACCTGAAAGCACATGCAATAGTCTGCAAGCCTGGGAGAGGGATTTTGTTAGGTCCCTATACTACTAGTGTAACCCCTTATTGTTATTATGTATCCCCCTTATTATATTGTTGTTCCCGTGTAGTCCCCATATTGTTATTATTGTGCCCTTACATTATTATTGTTATGTCGACTTTGATTATATTAGGACCCCTTAGATTCCTATATATAGAAAGGACGCCTTATCATTTGTATCATCCAAGAATTGTTCATTTGTGTGATGTAAAGGAGGTTCCCCCCTTGAAGAGGCTAACTTTGAAGGCGTTCATCTATCTTTTCATCTATTTTGTGAGATGGTTGCATAACATTTGGTATTAGAGCTTTGAATTCTAGGGTTTCACTGCTCCAAACAAGTCATCGTGGAATTTTCGCTATAACTTTTTTACTATGAAGTTTCAGAAGCTAAAACAAAAAACCATTTTAGCCACAACTTGGGTGAAGCTCGGGCCCAAATTTCAAATCTTGTTTCGCTATATTTTCAAAGATAAACTCCAAGACATTTAGGGTTTTTGCAGGCTCTAGAATTACATCCTAAACAGATGACCTTGGGAAAATCGTCATAACTTTCTCTCTGAGCATCAGATTCAAATTTCGTAAGAAGTTACATAAAGAGGACAAACTATGGTTTTTTGTTATCGGTTTTATGTCCTAAGGTTGAAACAATGACACGTGGAACTTCCTACAAGTGCGCTCTACTGAACCAGTCTATAATCAGGTCATCGTGGGAGATTTGACATAACTCTTCCTTGTAGAATCCAATCTTGATCAGACTTGCGGGTTCGAAAGAGAACTCAGAAGGCTACTGCAAGACGTAATTCTAGAACTTGGAGATCTGAAATTATAGAGTTACAGTCGTTTCAAGATTGAGCTCCTAAAATCAAGAAAAGGCGATATGAGGAAGTTTGATGGCAAGGATCCAGTAAATTGGATACTACATATGGAGAAATATTTTGATCTACATGAGGTGAAATTGTTACAAAAGGTACGTTGTAACATCCCTCCCTTAATAATAATTAATAAATAATAAGAACTAATAAAAATAATGCAAAAAATAATAATTAATAAATAAATAATAATAATAATAATGAATAATAGTAAATAAACCACTTAATAAAATAATAACTAATAAAAATAATACAAAAAATAAGTAAATAAAAATAAGGAAATAATAATAAATAAATCATAATAAATAATAAATAAATAAATAAGTAATAAAAATAAAAAAAAATACTAAAAACCAAAATAACAAATAATAATAAAAATAAATAAAATAAGAAAATTATCAAAAATTAGCATGCTGACACATGGAGGGTGGGCATGTGGCATGCAGACACATGGAGGTGTGCATGTGGTTTCCCATCCAATGTTTTTTTCTATTTAAGGAATGATGAGGAGGAGGGAAGGGTCTTGTTCCATCATTCTGAGGTTCTGTCTTCACTCTCTTGGAAGAGTATTGAGACTTAGGAATACTGGCAGTAGTCATTGATTGAGGGCTCGGGGGTGGCCAGTTGTAGCAGAATCCTGCACAATTGAGCCTAAGGTTGGCAGGAGAGTCGTCCCCAAAACCATGTTGCGGTAAGCCTACTTCTACCACAGGTAAGCCGAGGTAAGTAATCTTCATAGTTTAAATTCAATGTTAATAAGTTAATTAGATATCTATCTAGGGCTGTTACATATGGTAATCTTAAAGTCTGGTGCATTCATTAGTCCCTCATTGCTTTTTCATGCAAATTCTTTGGTTCTGTTGTTCACATTAAATATCTTATTATATGATCATATTATTCACTAATTATTTGTTCGATTACCGCCTTTTGTTTCATCATATTTGTTCGATTACTGCCCTTTACCAATAGCAGTTGCTTGGCATTTCTCTCGTCCATTATTGCAAAAACGCAACTCTCTCAAATATGATCTTCTAGTAAATTTAATTTTGCATTGCAATTGCCATTCAAATTACATGTATCTGCTCATTTACCACTCATATCATTTGTATATTGAACATCATCAAGCTATATGATGGTATGGTTAATGCATTAGATGCATGTGGAGATGTGATGATTCACAGGACTCCACAAATGGGCCGAGAGGGCCGGTTTATTTGATGATCTCGTGCGAGCCCATACGCATGAGTAGTTACCCTAGGCGGGCATCAATCACACTACATATGCCCAGTGGTTCTTTGTCTGTGTACTCTTGAGAATAGCTCTGAAGAGCTATGGACAATCTTGAGAAGCCAGTGCCTAATGATTCTAGGCTGGTGCTGATGTCAATGGTGCCAGTCCAGCCGGCCCTGTTTAGGATGGGAGCCGAAGTCTGGAAGGATGTAAAGACTTCGATGCCCTGCGCTGTCCCTTAGTAGTTGTGGGATGGCCACCGCGAGATGCCCGTGTCATTGAGTACCGGACCGGATGCCTGCCTTGGGGCAGATGAAGTCTGAGTCAGGCGTGAGCCTTGGGGCCAGCCTTGGACTAGGATATAGACTGGGTTAGGCTTGTGCCTGGTGCCGAAAGTGGAAAAAGGACAGCGATTCCTTGAGATTTCCGGGGTGTTGGGAACTTTCGATGCCTGCTGGTTATACTAGTTCAACAGAGGGTGTTGGCAACATGAAGTAAATAAAATAATAAATAATAAGAACTAATAAAAATAATACAAAACTTAACTTCGGGACGAAGTTCCTTAAAGTGGGAGAGTATGTAACATCCCTCCCTTAATAATAATTAATAAATAATAAGAACTAATAAAAATAATGCAAAAAATAATAATTAATAAATAAATAATAATAATAATAATGAATAATAGTAAATAAACCACT
>APFE031478621.1:7414-58022 GCA_000404065.3 Pinus taeda | reverse complement strand
ATCGAAGTGTTGTTTCTCCTAGCCTTCCGCAACCTACAAGGTTGAAACCACAACAATTGGAAGAAAAAAGAGAAAAGGGGCTTTGTTACAATTGTGATAAAAAATACATTAAAGATCATAAGTGTGCTGAGAAGAATTTATTTTACATAGATTGTGAAGAGGAGGAAGAAAATGATCAAGAAACGTCAAAATACGAGGATATACACTAGGAACCAACCCCAGAGAAAGAAGAAATGAATCCGACCATATATTGTAAAGCATTGGAAAGAATTACCACTCCTTGAACTCTCAAGATAGAAGGACATATCAAGAAGAAAAAGGTTCAAGAAGTGAAATATCACATCGAGAAAGAAGAAATGAATCCGACCATATCTTGTAATGCATTGGCTGGAATTACTACTCCTCAAACTATCAAGATAGAAGGATATATCAAGAAGAAAAAGGAAATAGTGTTGATTGATTCAGGTAGTACCCATAATTTTTTTCATTGTAAGATAGCCATGGAATTGAATTGCTTCCTATATCCAGCACCAGAGTGTCAAGTGATGGTTGCAAGTGGAGGAACCTTAAATTTCTCTGGAAAGTGTCATAATATCAAGCTATCCATGGGAGAATATGTATTGAATAGCCCAATGCTTTCCATTCCAATGGGTGGTGATGATGTTGTACTAGGAG
The DNA here is from genome assembly GCA_000404065.3 of Pinus taeda. Classification (NCBI taxonomy): domain Eukaryota; kingdom Viridiplantae; phylum Streptophyta; class Pinopsida; order Pinales; family Pinaceae; genus Pinus; species Pinus taeda. The sequence continues at coordinate 57,347 of APFE031478621.1, read as the reverse complement.
TCCAATGGCTACAATCTTTGGGTACGATAACCTGATTATAGACTAGTTCAGTAGAGGAAGAAATTTGGAGGGTAGTTGTAGCCGCTACAATAGAACATTGTCCTTATGTGAAGAAATTTTGATTTGAGCACCTATGACCTCCCCTTTAGTCTATGGATTAATAATCATATCAAATTCATTCTAGGCTTCATTCAATTTAGGATCACTAACAAATCCTTCTCCCTGTTAAGTAGAAGAGCCTATAACAACATTTTTCCACTTCGAGGAGGAAATACTAACTAAGAGGAAGTTTCAAACTAATTGGCCTCATAGGCTCTCTCAGAGATGAATAATTGTGAGGAGACAAATGTAGAAAATCTATAGGCACAATGGCTAACCTGGAAGTTTTTAGCTGAGTAAACTGGGTCTTATCATCCATTGTCAATTGTTCATTTACCTAATTTAACATAATAGGGAGCCCTAACAAACATGTCAACACATTTATCTTCTTCATGAGTGAACTGTCTAATCCCTTGTAAAGCAATGAAATTCATGACAACTGAATTTGGGTCATATTGTCTGTTGGGTATGTTTCCAGTTTGGGAGCTCGGATGGATAGTATTTCCTTCTCAGCATGTCGAAAGTAGGATAATGAAAATATTCCAAATTTCATGGGAAACCAGGTCATGCTTTCTTATTATATTCTCTCAACACTTTGGTAATTTTGTAGCCTACAATCTGATTGAGCACTTCTCTGTATATTAATTTATCAGGAATACATAGGGGAAAATTATGCAGTTATGCCTGACTGCCCCAAACTCTGATATAAGTAAATAGATCCTACCAGAACCAATTTCCAACTCTGATGAGATGATCCATGGCTTCTTGTGACATTCTAGGTGGTTGGGATCCAAAGATATTTTCATATATAAGAATCATGATCCTATGGAAAATTTGATAGAAGTGGTCAAAATATTTTGTTTCCCATAAAATGTTATTATAAATATGAATAGATTTAGGATCCTGGATGGTCCATTTCCATCCCATTGCAAGAAAATCCATAGAAAAACATTGGGCATCCATTATGTAAGCAAGCATATAGAAGTGATGAAGTTTGTCCTCAAAAACACTCCTAGCATGTCGAAAAGCTAAAATATGGTTGGCTAAATTATCAAAGAGAATAGTAGTCCAATAAAAAATAAAACCCTCGAAAGCCCCGTCAATCAAGGGTACCTAGTCATCAGGGAATTTTGACATGTTAGGCAAATCATACAATCATCACAACATAACAACAACCTAGTAGAAAGGAGAGGCTAGAGAATCGAGTGAGTACTGACTAGATTCTTCAGCTTTATGCTTATTGGGGTCCTTTTGTCATTCTTTGATTGGTCCCGACAGATATCCATGTTCATTTAAAAATTCTTCGAAATATTCTTTATTGTATATATATTGGGCATTTGACAAGCGATATGTTCTCTACAAGTCCTTTTCAGTAAAGGAGTCAACAACGATTCCCTTTTTGGTAGGAATTTGCCTTTATGAAATATCCAGTTTTCCACCACCCATCATACCATGTTTGTATAAAGTAATAGCCTCAGCCTTGCCCCAATTTGGTGAAGGAATGAGTTGGTTTCATCTCCTGGAGTGGCTTTTGATATAGGTTTCTTGTCCTCTGTCGTGACTATTCTAGTAGTAACATTTGGCCCTTCATTCTCAAAATAATGATAAATGGCTTCCCAATAAGAAAGACCAGGGTTTGGTACAAACTGTATCAAAGAACAAACCAACTCTCGGGATATTTTCATCAATTTCATCAACATATGGGCATGTGGGTTGCTGTTGTGGAGTCTTCTTCTTGGCCTCAACTGCTTTCTTCATCTCTTTTGCATATAGAGGGTCCGAGATCACTTGGAGGAAGAAAACATAGAGATTAGATGAAAAACCTAACAGGAGCTCATAAATGAGACCAATAAAATATAACATTAAATCTCTTTTAAAACCAATTGAGAGATCAAATATGTCGATTAATTGAAAGATTTTTATTTGTTCGAGGTCTATTATTACAACGTTAAATCATTTAAATTCATAGATGGTAGACCACATGAATACTGCCACGTCAGACCTCGAGATAGAAGTATCGAAGGAGAATATAAAATAAACTTATGATATAACCTTGTTATGAGATGCCAAAGTCCGAAATGACCAGAGATGCAAGGAAATATTAGGGAGGAAAATTAAATTGAAAGGCTGATATTTAGAAGTTTTGAGATCCCGAGATAAAAGGAATTTTCGAAAGACTTATCTCGTACATTCTTTAAAAATAAAAGTTACGATAAACAAAGACCTGAGACAACTGTCGGATAAGTGGGCCATATCAGAATCTGAAGGAGGAAAATCTTGGGGGAAATAATTCTTGTTACATTTTGAATAATATGTTCCAATATATCAGTTCCAAGACTTAAATTCATTAAACCCGATTCAACTTAACAATAATTATTTGTTCCCTTAGTTTCATTTTAGAAGATTTTAAGTCTTTTAGTTTTTTTTGTTTTCCTTTATTTTTATTTAACTTCCTTTTTGTCTTATTATTAAAAGCTTAAGGCGATTTAGAAAAAACTAAGGGTCCCCATTATTATTATGAATTAAAAGGAAAATGGGGGGTTGTTGTTTGCCACAATAGTTCGAAAGCCATATCAAGGGTTGAACAATAGCATATATCAGATTAGGGCTAATGATTTTGTGGTTGTAGGTTAGCATGGCTCTCGGAAAGGGCTATAACACTTGTTTGAAGTTTCCACATTGAGATTTGAAGGATTACATCATCATATTAGTCACCAAGTAAGGACGGAAGCCTCTAAAGCCTTAATCCTCTCCACTGCGACCTTATTGCAGACTATCACAAAGCATCAAATCTAAAGCATTCATTACAGACCCTAATCACAAAGATAACACATAACTATAAGGCCTTAAAGCGCTACTATATCATCACAAAATAATCATAATAAAGGTTATAAGTGTTGGGATCTTGTTCTCACATCTTTCATGGCTGATTTCATATGAATGTCTCATATTTGTGGATTGATCTTGAGCTACAATAGTTTGATTTCATCCAAATGGTGGCATCTCTGAAGTCTGATAGATTGCTTCTAGCATCAAAATTGGTTGGCTCTAGTTCCTTGCATTTTGGTAACTAATATCATGATAACAGTGGATTGATATACATCCACATCAGCTACAGAGGATTGATTCTTGTTAACAATGGTTTATTTGAATTCTGGCGCATCTTTTACAAGTTGATTATTGGCATTGGACACCTAGAAGGATAGTAGGCATTATTCTTGGCTTCTCTCATATGATCTAGTCAAAGATAACCTTTACTAACCATTTCCTTTCCCTCTCTTCACTAATTGCATTATATTGCATAGTTGTTTCTCTCTTGGTTAATTGCATAGTGTTGCATTGCATGTTTAGAGGATAGTTTCATTTAAATCCCTTTGCATTTCATCATCTCAAATCATTGTTAGCAATCTCATCTAACTGCGCTTATAATTGTGCTTGTGTAATCTTGAGATTCCTCTTGTTCTAATTGCTATATCACATAAGTAGTTCACCTATCTTAGTACAAGTGAAACAAACATTCATTACAAATCCTGAAAGAATAGTCTTACAAACATCTAGAAAACATGCATGAAAACGTGTTGGCCTTAACAAGCTTTTGAATTAAGCAAAAGTCCCAAGACACATCTATACATAATACATCACTAGTCCCAATAGTGGGGCATTGGAGCCACTCCTCGCTTCTCAAAGAACTGACTATCTACTCTCAAGGCTATGTGGGAGGAGCCAAGGTGAAAAGTCCTTGCTCATACAATGGGAGGGGTATATATAGCCAAGGGTGATGCTTCACCCTTGTGACTCTTGGACTACCCTCATGATCGTTGAGCTTCCTATGAATTTTCAACTTTCATGAATCTTCAACTTCTTGTGTGCATCCATTGGACTTTCACTTTAAATTACAATCAGTTACAACATATATGTCCCATAGTGGTGATGTGGCATTGACAACTCATGACACAACTTGAAACAACATTGCTGACATGTATTGGTTGGCTGTGGTGTCCATGTCAAGCTATTGCACTGCTAAGTGATGGATGTACTCTCGAGTGTGATTTATCTTATCCTCTGCATGGCTTGATGTTGTGGGGTCTTCGATGGTCTTGGTCTTGCAATATCGTTGGGTTCATGTGTTCCTTTTGATTGTTGCTTCTTTCATCCGTCCAGCTACACGTAAGTCTTCTAACATGTGCGCTCCTTCTTCATACTGTTCATCATCTCGCCATGATCTATCAATGTACATGTTCCTGCAATTCACTCATGACAGGACGACATCAAATCCAAAACCTACTAGTCTAGCATAATGCATTTTTTTTTGTGTTTCGGGCCTGGGACATATGACCGGCTAGGAGAGGGCCAAGTAACTGTGCACTATGCAGTTCTAGGAGACAGGGAGCACAACTGGTCACTGAGACTACGTAGAGCATAGCTCAAGCTTGGACAAGGAACTCCGAGGCACAACCTTCACTATCCGGGAAAAATGTGCAAAGGCCACTAGGAGGTAGAATTGCATAGTTAAGGACACCAGTGGTAGTTGCAAGGTGGGACCCTGAGGGACACCTCTGCGTAGTTACCAAAGGGAAGACAAGGCACGACAATAGAGGAACCAAAGGACAACTCTGTGAAATTTTTGAGAACAGTGAGTCCGGGTTGAGGGAAGTCACTAGGAGGACATCTCTACATAATTTTTGGGAGCAGTGCAGGCTCAGGTTTCTGCGCAATGAGGAGTTCCAGCAAGTAGGAAAGAGGCTTGATGATTTTTTTTGTAAAGTGTGCAGTTTAGAGAGGTAGTGAGGAAGTTTCTGCTCCACTCTGGGAAAGAAGACAAGTTGCTCACCTCTGGGATTATGTAGTGCAACTGACCTGGAGGATAGGCTCAAGCACAACGCAGTTCTAGAAAGCAAAGTAGCACCACTTAGGGTTGAGACTGCACAGTGCAACTCAGTCGAGGTCTGGTGAAGTGGGGTTGTTCCGTCGATATATTTTCAAGAAAATGGCTAAGTGTGAGAGGCAAGTGAACTTGTGCTAGCTTGACATTGTGATCACACACTTAACATACTTCGACAACATGACAACACTGACCACAGGGACAACATAGCAAAGAATGACCCTCTATGGGGCTGTCTAGAGCTTAAAGCGACAAGTGCAACACTTGGGATAGACCTTTGGACAACCGTGATGACACTTGTGTTACAATGCTTACAACTTTGTGTGTGAGTGCGATGGGTTTTCACATTTCTAAGACAACCCAAACACACAAATACAAACCTTTGAAATCACCATAACAAGATCACAAGCATGATAAAGCAATCAACATGCCAAAAGACAAAAATTCGTTAAGGAAAAGGGAGCAAGACATGTAGAGGAAACACATGGAATGACTTTGTGTGTTGCAACTATGCATGTCATTGAAGGCAGAATGATATGAAAATGATAAGAAGTCCTTCAAGCTACACTAAGATGTGTATTTCAAAGATGTGCTTTGTTTTTCATACCTACCCTCTAAGAGTTGTGTGTCATATGGAGTCTTCATACGGTCCTGATATTCTATCATACATTGGGTTCCTTGGTTTTCTTATCTTCTTCCTCAACTCCTTGAGAGTCCTCTAACATGTCATTTTTCTTGTGATCATTGAGAGACACATCTACTCAACTTCAGTGGGTAAGGCACACTGAGCAACTGAGGGACAAAATTGTGGTGTTTTAGGATCCAAGACACTGCTATGAGATCAGGTCTTAGGAGGACACATCTGCACAATTTCAGGATGCAAGGCAGACTGAGTAGATGAGGGACAAAAATGCACAATTTTTGGATGCAAGGGATTGTTGCAAGATGAGGTCCTGGAAGTAAAAATCTATGTAGTTTCAAGATGCAAGGCAAACTGGGCAGCCGAGGAACAAAACTATGCAATTTTTGGAGACAGCGGGTTCCGGCTGAGGGAAGGACACTTGAAGAAATTAATGCACATTTTTGAATGCTAAGGGAGGCTAGGCATATTTCCCCTTGAAGCAAAAAAAACTTCCCTTTTGCACAAAAAGCAATAATCCCCATCCCCCAAAGATGACACATATTGTAGAAAGATAAAAGCGTGAACGACTCTTAAGATCAAAAAGGGGTGCTTAAGGTCATCAGCTTACCAATAAGTGAGTAAGGAATGATTGATCACAGGATCCACAGTAGGCTCTAAGATTTGATTACAAGCCAAAATTTTGGAGGGTGTTGCAGCCACTACAACACTTGGTGACACACTAATTGAATTACAGCTTCAATGCCTTGGTTCGTTTAGTGCAAGGCCTTGGTCCATCATGGAGTATTGATTTATCGTGCAGATTAATTCAGCTTCCCCACTTACCCCATGGACAGACATGGTTCACCTTGTACCAACTCAATTGAGCACAACACAAGGTTCAGCCAGATCACAGTGTTTTGAATTGGGAAGGGTAGTTTAGCTCTCAAGATTAAGATTTTTAAAGTATAGTTTTTCATCTCTGGTGTTTCTTTGCTTGTAGCAAGCCTGGACAGTACCTCAATGGAGTCACGCAGGAACATAAGCATTGCCCCACTGCTAGCGAGCCTAGATAGTACCTCGGTGTAATTGCTTGCTTCACCTCTCTGCACAGGAAGCCTTTCCCTTCTTTCGCTTTTTTTTTTGAAAGAAAGTTGTGCATCAAAACTTATTTATTTTTTGGACGGAAGGGGTATCTTGACTTATTGAGAGCAGGAGAGGTTGTTACTTCAAAGAATTATGTAAAGACCTCTAATTTAGGTTTGCTCATTTCGATTTTTCCCCTTCTCCATTTCTACTAGTTGGATAATCTTAAACAAAATAAAGCAGAAAAGTGAGTACAGGCATGAGGTTTCCCATACTAGACACAGGTTCATGGTTGGACCAAAGCTCTCCTTATGAACGGATCGTATTTTCCATCAAGGCCTCATCGGCCAAAAGTTATAACCAAACACAAGGAAGACAGACACAGGACTAGCCAAGGGTTGTAGTGTCACAAGGCTCTTTGAACATTAGCCACATAAACATTCAGAAACCAGGACGTGGATCTAGGCACAACACTTATTCTCGTAGTGAAAAAAAAAGAAAGACCGAACAAGGAAGGGAAAAAAGCAAAAAGAAATAAGACACAGAACCAGTAAACCAAAATTGAAGGACAAGAGAACAAAATGACTAAAGTGAACATGATGTGTAACAAGAATAAGGAAACCAGAAAGAACTACTGAGAACGAGTGCAAGATGAGTGCAAGGAAAGGAAAACTAAGATGTAACTAATCCTACTCTTATCCTAACAGCTAGACGATCAAGGTTATTTGTAATGAAATTTCCAGTGAAGCCACCATATTTGCTCCCAACCTACATCCACAAAGGTATGAACGATTAAAACAGATAAAGAGTGATTTGCAACAAAAAATACAAAAACTTGAAAAACTTGCACATGGGAAGGAAGGTCTTTCCTGTGGGCAGAAAGATGTGTCATAACGACTACTTTTACCCAATGCACATGCTTACCTCTTTGGTGGATACTGTTTTTAAACAAGCCTTGGAAGCCTCTTGCGAGTGCGTCCTTTTCTGTACCGAGCTTCTTAGCAAGCGTGAGGAAGGATTCAAACTCAGTGCCTGCAACAAAGCTTTCCAAGTCAAATTGTTCCAGCCATTTAGTGAATGGATCGTAAAATTCATAATGGTCATCCTGAAAGCCTCGTGATCTCTGAAAATATGATTTTTCGATTTGAGAAGGAGGATCATGATGGGAATATTGTAAACAAAAATAAATTTGATCATCCTTGTTGGTCATGCCAAGACAGTGAGGACCTGCCATAACCATCAGCGAAGGCTGAAGTGCCTCACCTGCTTGATGGAAATCTGAGGAGATAGATGTTAAGTAATGAATATCAGACATCGTGAAGAAAATGTCATCGAATATGCTGATGGGAAAATGATAACCCGAATCACAGTCACCCAAGATAGAGAAATGATTAGATGAGCTAGTTGAGACATCAGATTCTCGGTTTACAATGAACAAAGAAAAATTCATTTCAACAATTTAATGAATGCTCTAAATAATGGAATGAAGTTCACTGTGAGCTAGATATGACAAACAGATATACAGTGCAAGGTTTGCAAGAAGTTCGAGGAGTTGACCATGAAGAGGGAAATTCGATAAGTATGATTGCGGGCAAAGATAGTCTTTGAGATGATCAACTTGACAATTCCATGACTTCATGAGAGATGAACATTCCCAACCCGAGTTTGACGTAAGAGATTTGCATGAAGACGAATGAGTTGTAACAAATTCGTGAATTTGGCCATACGTGAAATTTTGAAAATTTGAAAGGTCACACTTGGAATGCCAAACATTTCTTACATGGAGATCCACACCGAATGAAACCATGCAGATAGACAGATTGCGTGTCAGAAACCAGATATGATTTGGTTTGGGGGTCTTCCCAGAGTTGTGAAGTCCTGACATAACCATCAACGGACGTTGAAGTGCCTCGACTCCCTCGCACATCCTGAAACTTTCTAGAACTGTAGAATGACATTTTGAAACTTGAATGATATCATGCATGGCTTAAGGGTGGTTGTTGTTGCTAATTTCAAAACTGCTCTCAAGATGGCAACCATCTCTTCACAGATTTCATTAGATTTTTCAGATTCAACAACAATCAGATTACTCAATTGAAGAGGATCTTCTGATGGTACGCCCAAAGATGGTGAGCTCACATGAGCAAGCTGATTTGACGAGTTATCTTCGTGTAAAAGAAGGGATGACGGAGAATGGGTACGACACCCTATGATTAAACTATTTTCAATCTTATCATGGACAACCTCGTTGCCTTGTGTCAATCGAGGAGATAACTCATCAGATGAAGAAGCAAGAGAACATGGAGTATCTTCGCCGCATGTAGATGTGTTGCAAATGGTAGGATGCAAGGGTAAGTGAGGTGAAGAGGAATTTTCAATATGGACATCTTCTTTGACCAAAGCACATTCTAGATCTAAGTTAGAGTCTTCATGAGAAAATGGAAGATCACATGACGCGCTTGGGCATTCGTCACGACATATGGAAGCATGGGAGTGATGACTACCCAAGACTGGGGGTTGATCAAAAGAATTTATTGTACAGGATGTTCCACCGAGATTAGAAGATTGAGAATCATTCAAGAACAGAAGCTCATTGTTTTGATGCAGACAATTTTGAAACAAAGAGGGAAGATTGATAGTGTCCGCACCTTTCTGCTCCTCTGCTTGTGTAATATGACTGCCTTGCGCCTGATTGCAATTTGAGCCAGGAACTTGAGAATCAAGAGATGTGAACAACTGGCTAGTGAAGCAGATTGATCAAGCGAGTCATGGTACAAGTAGTGGCTTGTAGATGATGGAGGATGGCAGAGATGTAGATCAGATTCGAGATTTGAGTTATGAATGGTGATTTCCTCTTGTGGAATGGAGTGAGTCTTCATTATAGGCTTCCTAAGCCATTTTGGAATTTCTTCCATTGAAATGGGAGACAGACAAGAAGATGGGTTGGGGACATGCTACGCAGATTTATCGACTTCATGATCACCTCAAGGGGCCACCCACATCGGGACCGGAAAACAATGAGGACAAGGAACAAACGGGGTAGTTGCTCCTCCTTTGCAATCTGAGGTGCCTCATGATCCACAAGAGTAGGGGAGGAGGGGAAAACAAGAGGTCCATCATATTGGGAGACATGAACCAAGTGTTTAAACTCTTATCTCAAGAAATATGAGTTCAAACTTTTGTCAAGAATTTCACAACAGAGGTGAAGGAATCGATAAGTAAAGTCCTCAACTAATTCATCAGACTTCATTCTTAAATGACAAATTATTTCATAGACATATTCGTGGTTATAATTACCAAAATCTTTATACAACATCCTGCTAAGTTGATCGAAAGAACAGATGGAAGCAATGGTTAATGTATGACACCAGTGTTTAACACGACCTTCGAATGTGAGGTTGAGTAATCTAGCCATGACATCTTTGGAACCTACTTTGTTATAGGGAAAAAGATGGATAACTTGAAACAGATGTTCATGAAAAGTTGACTCACCCTCACTACCGAACTGAAGTTTGGACAAGTCATGAATAACTTCCGCGAGGATGGTACAACTAATATCTTTAGAAAAACATCCTAGGATTGTGATTTCGAGAAGAGCCATTTGAAAATAAGACATTCAAACTAGAATTTATGGGCACAACCTCTCGTCTAGCCCTCCTTCTAGTTCCATTTTGTTGACGATGTTGGAAATTTGTAAACCAAGGGGATCTCCCCGATATGATGTCCCAACTAGACCTCACACTATTTGGTGTAGGAGTCCCATCAGGTATAACAACCCAGTTTCCATATACTTAGAGATCTCCCTTAGCTTTGGTTGTCAGCACATGAGAGTGTTACACTGGTATCTTCAAACAACAAGGTAAGTGTGCCTGGTGAGTGTGTAATGTAACTTGTGTCTAGGTTCTCTTACTACAAATGGGGAGAGTAAAGTGAGCCTCTAAACGAGAGGTAGTACTATCACCCAGGAAGAGACACATCTGAACCAAAAAGGTCTTTCCAACACCCAGTAGAATAGTCTACAACAGATGTGGAAGTCATTAAAACTGAAGCGAATGTGAGAACATGTACACCACCCAGTGGAGTAGTCCACACAAATGTGACAATCGTTAAAACTAAAGTGAAGGGTGTTGAAGAATCTAGGGAAGTTAGAGTTGATTAGATTCTTCTTAGCATGATAACTATTTGTGAGGTATTTTATCTTTAACTTAATAGCAAAAATGTTTACTTGATATCATTAGTGTGTGTATTTCTTACTTCATCAAATAGCTACCAAAACAAGGAGACAAGAACACAAGATGTTGGCATTCTGCTAGTGCCAAAACCTCTCCCTCTTGGAGAGGAAAACCCACACAAAGTTCTTCTTATAGAGATTTCAATTGACGAATACTAAGACCATGACCCTTGAATTATATTGTCACTCCAAGATCAAGACACCAATCCTCTTCTTCACCATTGTTGAGTTCATCATCACTGCACCACTAAGATCTTCCTTGTTGTTGTCATCAATAGGAACATTATTGTGCCTCTACTAAGATACTCATTATGACAATGAGATCATTAGTTCTGCACCATTACTCCATCTTCACATAGATCATTATTGCATCATCTCAACTACACCATCATGAGTGTTGCACTACTACAAATATCTTTCGGAGACCATGGTTAGATCATGATTGTGACTTGATGATATGTTGAGACTGTATGATCCTCTCCATCATAGATACATCGAGGCTGCGACATCAAGACTGTGACTATGTATATATATATATATATATATATATATATAGAAGTCGAGACAAAGTATGACTGAGGTTCTTCGTATGCAAGCTGAGACTGTAACTTTTGAGATAGTAGTCATTGAAATCGAGAAGAGACCGAGGTCATGAGACTGTTATATTTCACTGTGATCATCACCGAAGATGAAAATGTATCTGAAGTCCTTTTTCCCACAAAAAAATCACAGAGAAACCCGAGATTATGTGTCACTATGCTTGCCTGATATTTCAGAGATCTTATGCAAAGATGGCACTGTGTTTATCATTGAAATCCTTACTATGCCATCGAAGTTTCAGAGTGATCTGAAGTTATGTTATCCTGTGATTACTCCAATTACATATCTATAGGTGTTAGTCCATGTATGCAAGCTAATGTGAACCTAGTGAACCACTACGTCCTTTTATTGAGCTGACATGTCATCTATATATATTTTGAAGCCGACTTGGTTGTCTTTCACATCATTTTGTTGGCAGTCTTCTTCTTTGGAGGATGGTGCTTGTCTTGGAGAGCTACTTGACACTAGGTTAACCCATATTCATGCTCAAGAAGAGCTCTTTAACATGACTTTGATTCTTTGACTTTCCTAAACCTATGGAATAAGCAAGAAACTCATTCGAATAATTTACAAAATCGTATTTTTTTCTAGACAAGTACAAAGATCAAAATTACATTTACAAATACCGAACCTAGTTACACTTTTCTTCAACACTCCTCTTAACTAGGGAGGTATTTACAATGGTAATTGGTCATTATCAATCTGAAGAATTTCTCATAAGAAGAATTGGATTGGTAATCTCATCTATATAACATCATATCAACCAGCATTGTCATAGTGCAAGGCCTTGACTAACAACTCCATCTCTCCACGAGATCATGAGCTACAATGTTGGCGAGACCAATGACTGTAGACACCTTCATCGTTGTCTCTCAAGGTGCATACCCACCTAGGTGTTCAGTGAGTATGACCTTGTAGGACTATTCTTATCTTGGGTTCCCAGCCCTCAAGAATATCGGTCCTCTTGCCTACTCTTACTTCAGATGCCCTACACATCCTCAAAGAGCATCAGATGCCAGGTGATTACCCAATCCTCCACTCTTTCTTCACAGGTGAAGACAAAAATGTTGTGTCTATGATGTGTCTACATTTCCATTCATGGCCTTCACCTAGACTTACGTTTGTTAGTCCTAGTATAGTGCATGACACATGTAGTGCCCACTCTAGTTTCCTGACCTTAATATGACATTATATTAGACACTTTATTCTTTGAGGACCTCAGGTTGAGGATCCGGACACATGACTCTATTATTTGAGATATTCATGGTTGTGATGTTTATGAATGCGCCATTAATATTATGATAGCATGAATGGTTATGTATCTTATCTATCAGTGTTCCGATGATTGCAACATTAAAATAGTTAAGTTTGGTCTCTATTTGAACATATGATGTGGGTAGTAAAGAATATGTGTGCATTCTACTAAAAGCATAATGATGATAAATTTTATGGATAGGTATATTTCTATGATGTTACGATGTTGATAGCCTAATGAATATGTATGTTTTCATTGATGATTAATGATGATAGCCATGTGGGATGTGTCCCCTATGTTACCTACTTTCTTTAGTTCAAGCTTACAATGGACAATGATGTGAATGACTAGAAATTGTAAATGATGCTATTATGATAATGACTAACATTGAAAAACCTTGTTACTAATGTTTATTGAGTATGGCAGGAAACCATCAGAGGAACTCGCATATGACACATCGATGACACCTAGTTTGATGAAAATTCATATTATTTTATCTTTTAAAGTCTAAGTCGATCTTGAAATCTGCCATATATGTTTAACTATATTCTGATGATATGTTAATGGTTGCAGGCACATATTAGTTGCTTGATCGAATGACTCACATATGGGTGATGGGGTTGTACAGATGGGTGGAACTACATGGAAGGGGTGGGACAGAGTCCCTGATCTCACCCACTAGCACTCCCGCCGTGACTTGGGCTAGAAGGGTTGAAACACCTTCGCCTTGAAGATCACGATGCCATGAGGGCAGGTCCTAAAGTTGGGTCGCTCATGAGGAGTTTACTGGGGGGCGCGCATCAAGGCGGATTCCTTGATCCCCGGCACCATTAGTCTCACTATAGCAGGCAACATAAGAGATGATAGTGTTCAATGACGTTGCACTATACTTTCCCCTCGTAGTCACTGGATGCTTGAAGGGCAAGTGGTGTGGCACCCTTGGAACTTCAGAGAAAATTCTTGAAGGGCACGACCAACTTGGCACCCTTAGCATCACAATTAAACTATTAGGTGTGGCACCCTTGGAACTTCTAGGGAAGTTCTTGAAGGGCACAACCAAGCTTGGCACCCTTGGAATCATTAAAAAAAAAAAATATAAGTAAGGAATGAAAACTAGGTAAAGTTACATCAAGGGTAAATGATGATTAGAAACCTAGGTAATTAAATCAAAAATAAAACTTGGAATAAGGAGGATCATAGGAAGAAATAAAATAGAGTACCTTAAAAACTCTACCCTTCCCATGTTGGAAAATACTAGGTAGATTAGGTGGGTTAATTAGGAAAAGGGGAAAGACAAACATAATTGTAAGGATAAAGATTAATCCTAAACCAATTAAACCTAATTAAGAAAAGAGGAAGGTGAATTAAAATAAGAAAAATAAATTAAATTTAGAGAAATGTAGAGAAGCTCCATGTGGCATCAACCAACATAAGAATATCCATCTAAGAGATAACCTGAGTTAATTTAGGGATTAGATTGGGGATAAAATCTTGACTCATTAATTGAATTCAAGTAATAAACACAATTTAAGGAATAAAAGGGGGGAATAAAGAGACAACTAGGAGAAGAAATAGGAATCTTGTGAGGTGAGAAAAATATTAGTTGTAATATAAAAAGTGAAGTAAATAATTTTGGGTGACCCTTGATGAGAGAGTGATACATGGGTAGGTGAATAATCAAGCTATGAAATTAAAGAAAATAGCATAATGATGCATGACATGCCAAGTGTCATCTATGGGGGCTCTTATAAAAGAAGGGGCAAGTCATGGGAGAGGGCACTTTTTGGGGGGAACCCTATTGTTGGATGGATGATATGATGTCAGACCAGTGATTACGAAGCTATAGTGAGTTTGGTGAGGTAGAGGATTTTTAGAGAGGGGACTCTGAAGCTAAGGGTGCTCTCCTCTGCCAGCTAGATTCTTCCTCCATTGTACAACCCCATTGCAGCTCGGGGGTCCGCGGGGAAGAAGAGTACCCAAGGAGTAAGCTGGGAGGTTAACCGGTGGGTCTCGTTTTGGATCAAGTGCGCCATCATACACTCGCAGAAGTGACCGGCAACAAGGGAATACCAACGACAACAGAGCAAGCAGAGTCTCGCCTTCCGGTGAAAGGTACATATGTATTTCGTTACTACTTGATCTTAGATTAAAAGTATATAAATGTTGTGTTATGTTCCTGAAATGAGTATCAACAATGTGTGTGTTGAATGAATTGAAATCTCAATGCGTTTATTTTCTGGTTGTAATTGCAATTTAAAAATAAAGAAAAAAGAGAAAAAGAAAAAAAAGGTATATAGTTTTAGCAGGGTCCTTACAACACATGAAATAGAAAAACCCAATTGTCACTCCTTTTTAATCAAGGATGATCTAATCCAAGCTCCCTCTTGATCAGGGACTAGTCAGAGCTCCCTTTTAGCTAGGGACTCATCCATACATCAACAAATTCTTCTTCATGGGTCCTTTAGCTGATTAATCAACTTCTCTCCTTGATGTCATGAAAATAGTTGAGATTCTTTCTTGTATGGCAACAACCATCGATCACTTTCCTCCTTAGTTCGTCATGTCATTCCTTTCTTCATGGAAAGTGGCCTTCTTCATATCTGTAACCTTCGTCATATGACTACTCCTTTCTCATCATAATTCTTCCATTCCTCACATGAATGTTAGTTGTACTTGTAAGTAGCCATGCATGAACTTATCCAAATATTATTCAAGAAATAAAAAATATAATTAAATCAAATCGTACCTTACTAGATGGCTCTTCATCATGACATCTTTCTGTAGGTATCATCATCCTGTGTTCATGTTGACACATTTCCTAAAGATATCCATTGTCAAGGGTCTACGCCTTTTCCATCAGAGTCTCCATATCTTTCTGGGAGATTTTCTAGTCAAGTCTTCTTGATCTTTTGGATGTTCATTGCCTTCATCATGGTTGCATATCTCACAATATCTTCCTTCCTTACACATTCCACTCCTAGATGATTTTAATCAGAGTTTCTTAGTTGTGATCAACCACCTTATACTTCATATCAGGACATATTATGTTGATTTCATCTAGTGTGTCTTATGTCTTCTTGCATCCTTTTAGAGGAGGAGATCATTTTTCTCTTGATCATGCTTCTTAAGATAGAAGCAATGACACAAGCATACATACCTTATTTTAGCTTTAGGTCATTGAGGCTTCTTTTAGCAGCTTTCTTGATTGAAAAGATCTTCAATCCCTTGATCTGCTTCATGTCATCACACCATCATCTCATAGATTCCATAAGTTGGAGTTCTTGTTGAAACACTTGCTTCCTCTCTAGATTAGTGAACCCTATGATGAGGATTTCAGCAGAGAATTTTGAGGATCTTGTATATCCCCAATTGGCAGATGTTTCCTTTTTGACTGAATGTATGATGAGCCTTGTCCTAGATGACTTCTTCCTTTCCTTCAATGTCCACTGAAGTTCCCAAGAGCTATATCCTTCATGTTTTGTCTATCATGGATTTTTTTCCTTCATGATTCCCATGGTGATGTCATGAGCTCTTGTTTCTAATGCTTCCATGATGCTACGATGCATATTATCATCATTGTCATATCTTATAATAGATGCTTATGATAGGACCTTTTTGCAAGGGATATTATCCCAATCATAAAGCTTTGTTACTCCCTATTTCCTTTTCCATTTTCTTTACATTCCTCCATCTATCTGGTGATATGAGCTTCCATAATTTTAGCTATACCTATTCTACCTTATTTGAGGACCAAACTTCCCTTTTCTTTCTGCACATGATTTAGTCCTTTACCCTTCAATACTTTTGCCATCCACTTGTCTTTCTCTATTTAGCATAGAAACGATAAGTTGTCGAATGAGGTAACCTTCTTATCCCATGTATATTTGTTACCTTGATTATATGTGAGTTCATTATGGTTATCTTCCTTTCTAGGTCTTATAGATGGAATATATCCTACATCCTTTGATACCCTTTACTTTCATGTAGATCAGATTTCATGTGACCTTCTTCATTGCATCTTTTAGAATGAGTTTAGCATCTACATCACTTTGATTTCTCCAATATTTTTATTTGAGGGGATCTTTCATAAGCATCCCTTTCCATAAATTCAAAGGATACCTATTGATATGTTTAATGACTTCAGCTTCTTAGAGGACTATGACTATCCTCCTTCTTCACGCAAGGAATATTGATGACCCATCCAACCTATAGATGTCCTTACAATCATGAAATCATTTAACCAAACTTAATTATAGAATCAAAAGATACTTGTCATGTGAAGATGAAATCTTCACCTTGATCATGTTGATGATGGTTGAAGAAGATGTATGAGGGCTTCTTCTTGGATTATCTTCTTTCAAGTGAGAAAACCTTTCCTTAAATAGAAAAGGTTGCTCCCTTTTAATGAGGATGATTTGTTTCTTCCTTGGATGGTCTTCTTCTAGGGCAAGGAGATGATCTTTTCGTGATTTCATAACCTTGGAGATGACATTTCCTTCAATATTCTTTTCCTTCTTTTGTAGATCAGGATTGCTGCTAGAGTTTCAATTTTCTCTAAGCTAATGTGATCTTCATTTTGAAATCCTTCGAGTTGTCTTATTTTGTAGATATCTTGATGAGGGTCTTGGTGGCATTTTGATGAGGAACATGGAGACACAAGTTATTGTTGTTGTAGATTGTCTCCTTGATTGGATAGACAAACTTGTTCATGTAGACTATTGTTGTAGATTTCTACGGTTTTATCAAGATCAGGGTTTGCTTCTTTAATGCAGATCTTGATGTCATCCAGCTTGCTTTGATGCCCTTCTAGAAACTTGATCCTTGAAATGTCTATTTTCTGCCCTTCCTTTGACCGTGACCATAGCTCTGATACTATGTTGAATAATCTAGGGCAGTTAGAGTTCATTAGATTCTTCTTAGCAAGATAACTATTTGTGAGGTATTTTACCTTTAACTTATTAGCACAGATTTTTACTTGATATCATTAGTGTGTGTATTTCTTACTTCACCAAATATCTACCAAAAAAATAGACAAGAACACAATATGTTGGAATTCTGCTATGGCCAAAACCTCTCCCACTTGGAGAGGAAAACCCACACAAAATACTTCTTATAGAGATTCCAATTCATGAATACCAAGACCATGACCCTTGACCTATAATGTTGCTCCAAGATCAAGACACCAATCCTCTTCTTCATCATTGTTGAGTTCACCATCATTGCACCACTGAGATATTCCTTGTTGTTGTCATCAATGAGAACATTATTGTGCCTCTACTGTGATACTCATTATGACAACGAGATCATTGCTTCTGCACCATTACTCCATCTTCACATAAATCATTGTTGCATCATCCCAAATAAACCATCATTATTATTGCACTACTACAAAGATCTTCCTGAGACCATGGTTATATCATGACTATGCCTTGATGATATGCCAATACTATATGGTCCTCTCCATCGTAGATACATCAAGACTCTGAGATCAAGACTGTGACTATGTATATATAAGTCAAGACAGAGTATGACTAAGGTTCTTTATATGCATGCTGATATTGTAACTTCCGAGACAGTAGTCATTGAAATCGAGAAGAGACCATGGTCAAGAGACTGTTATATTTCACTGTGCTTGTCACCATAGATAGAAGAGCTATCCAAAGTCCTTTTTCCCACAAAAACATCAGAGATAAATCTGAGATTATGTGTCACTGTGATTGCCAAAGATTTTAGAGGTCTTATGTGAAGATGTCACTGTGTTTATAACTAAGATCCTTATTGTGCCATCGAAGTTTTATAGTGATATGAAGTTATGTCCTCCTGTGATTACTCCAGCTGCGCATTTATAGGTGATCCGAAAATGGAATGTACTTGTTTAAGGGTGCAAGGTATCCATTTCCAATAATTGCAAATGTGAGCTATACACTCCAAGTGACCTCTGAAAATGTGAAAACTTAGTATTTCTTATATAGAGATAAACTATAGGGGCATTCACTAGACATGTAACCTCTAAAAAGAGGATGAGTTCCAGAGGCTACCTGGCCCTCTACAGGCTCTGCCTAAAGAAATAACAAAGTAAACACTTTAGAAGTCTTTAACATACACATACTTGAAGTTTGATGTCTTGCGGAATAAGACAATTAACTTTCTGTAGCTGAATAGGTGATTATGTGTGTATGCAAGTTATGTATATTTGTTGTTTAACACTTTATATCAGTTTTGTTTAGCATATCATCTTCAGCAAGTAAAGACATCAAAATGATAAAGCAGTTCACCCCTTCTGGGCTACATCTGCTGGACCAAGCCTCTCCAACTAGGCTTGTCCTCTTGTATTAAAAATGCTACAAAGGCTAATATAAGAATTTGAGTGTCTCGAAAGACAGATCTAACTATAAATATAGAATTAGAAGATAGGAATTAGCTAAACATGCTCTTTCCCAAGCACTAAAACAGTGAAATTGTACCTTATACAGTACTTTCCCCAGTTGGCCCTGGTGGCCCTTTAGACTTGCATGGCGAATTTTGAGGTGAATATGACCTCAATTTGTTCTGAAACCTCTGCCATTAGACTCAGAAGGTCAAAAATAGCAGACATAGGCTTTTGAATCACCAAAAATGGATGAACACAACCCCCAAACAGCTCAAGCACTGAAATGGCCCTGAAAGCTTCCCTGGAGCTAAACAGTGAGAAGAATGCCTCAACAGGAAAAAGAAGCTGTAGAAATCGATTCAGAATGCTGAAAACCTTCAGGAATGACCTTCGTTCCACATTCACTGGCCGCACAATTCCCAATGCAGCTCCCAAACTGATTTGGCCCTCGTGGCTCCTGGAACTTCCAAGAAGCTAACACTCGCAAATGACCTCAGATGGCTGTGAAACCTATTCCAATTGCTTTCGAAGGTCGAAGAGACCCAAAATCAAAAAAAAAAATCGTCCAAAACGGACTTTCCTAGCCAAAGTTATGGCTCATTAAAGTTTCTCCAGTTTGCCCCTAGAAAAACTCCAGTTAACTTTAGTTGGAGCCAGTTAGGCCCGCCAAATATGGCGGGTCCGCCCAAATTTGGCACTCCGCCAAAATTTCCACCAACTTGACTGCAGTTATAATAAATACATATGAACAGTTGGCGGTTTACCTCAGATTTTGTGCCGGCGGTTAGGGGTTTGGCCCACGGTTTTGCGCTGTGGTCATATGTATGCATGGCTGGCCCGCTTTGGTTTCCGCCCAAACAAATTCAAACTTTATATACCATTTTGTTTGCAAGCCTTACAAGATCCGCTGCTGTGGTTGGATGGTAAGGTGTAGGACTGTTGTGTCGGAGGTCGTGGGATGGAACCTCACAAGCACCAAAATTTTGAACAACGCACACACATTTGCTGACATCACCATGATGTCATCCGGGCCACATGTCAGTCTCCGAACATGCCACTTGGCAGACCCTCATTCGCTGCCCAAAAGGAATATTCCCTAGAATATTCTATGAAATATTTTTTGTTTAATTTGTTTTGAAAAAATTCAAAAATTAAGGGTTATTAGGCGATTTTGTTTTTGGCATAACTTTCTCATACGGCGACCGTTTTTCGAACTGTTTGCGGCGTCGGAATTAGGAGGACGGGCTCTATCGGGTCATTTAAGTTCGAGCCAGTTCTGAGCACTTTCATTTTTAACCATTTTACGACACTTGGTCCTGAGCTCCTGATCACCGGACATGTCACCTCTAAAGAGAGGATGAGTTCTAGAGGCTACGGGGCATTCACTGGACATGTCATCTCTAAAGAGAGGATGAATTCCAGAGGCTACTTGGCGCTCTACAATCTATCTCTATATAAGAAATAGGAAGTTTTCACCTTTTTAGAGGTCACTTGGAGTGTATAGCTCACATTTGAAATTATGGAAAATGGATACCTTGCACCCTTAAACAAGTACATTCCATTTTCAGATCAATAGGTGTTAGTCCATGTATGCAAGCCAACATGAACTTAATGAACCATTACGTCCTTCTACTGAGCTGACATGTCATCTATATATACTTTGAAGCTGGCTTGACTATCTTTCACATCGTTTTGTTGGTAGTCTTCTTCTTTGGAGGATGGTTCTTGTCTTGGAGGGCCACTTGGCACTAGGTTGACCCATATTCATGCTCAAGAAGAGCTCTTTAACATGAATTTGATTCTTTGACTTTCCTAGACCTATGGCATGAACAAGAAACTCATTTGAATAATTTACAAAAATAATATTTCTGTTTCTTGACAAGTACAAAGATCAAAATTACATTTACAAATAACAAACCTAGTTACATTTTTCTTCAACAAAGGGGACAACACGTACACCACCAAATGGAGTAGTCCACACAAATGTGATGTTCGTTATAACAGAAAACAAAGATGGTATGTTGGGTATCTCGCGAAGTAGTCCACAAGGATGTGACAATGATGATAACCAATACATAAAGGTGGTTTGTCTAATATCCTATGGAGTAGTCCACAAGGATGAGACAACAGTGATAACCAATACAACAAATTCCCAACAATTTAAGTACTAAAACAACCAAATTAGTTAAACTATCTTAGTACAGGGGAAACAAACATGCATTACAAATGCTGAAAGAATAGTCTTACAAACATCTACAAAACATGCATGAAAACATGTTGGCCTTAACAGGCTTCTTAATTAAGAAAAAATCCCAAGACACATTTGTACACCATACATCACTAGTCCCAGTGATGGGACATTGGAGCCACTCCTCGCTCCTCAAAGAACTGACTGTCTACTCTTAAGGCTATGTGGGAGGAGCCAAGGTGAAAAGTCCTTGCTCATACAATGGGAGGGGTATATATAGCCAACGATGATGCTTGACCCTTATGACTCTTGGACTACCCTCATGAATGTTGATCTTCCCATGACTGTTCAACTATCATGACTCTTCAACTTCTTGTGTGCATCCATTGCACTTTCAATTTACATTACATTCAGTTACAACAAATATCATCCATAGTGGTGATGTGGCATTGACAACTCATGACACAACTTGACACGACACTATTGACATGTACTAGCTAGTTGTGGTGTCCATGTCAAGTTGTTGCACTACTAAGTGATAGATGTATTCTCGGGTGTGCTTTGTTTTCTCCTCCGCATGGCTTGATGTTGTGGGGTCTTCAATGGTCTTAGTATTGAAGATGGTTCGGTGCATGTGTTCCTTTCGCTTGTTGCTTCTTTCATCCGTCCAACTGCAAGTAATTCTTATAGCATGTGTGCTCCTTCTTCATGTCGTTCGTTGTCTAGCCATGATCTATCAGTGTACCTATTCCTGCAATTCACTCATGCTGGGATGACATCAAATCCAAAAACTCCTAGTCTAACATGATGCATTATTTTTTCGCGTTCCATGCCTAGGACAGATGATAGGTTGGGAGAGGGCCCAATAATTTCACATTGCACATTTCGATGTGACATGGAGGAGGAATGATCATTGAGACTGTGCAGAGCGCAACTCAATCTTGGACAAGGAACTCTGGGGCATAGTCTTTGCTATTGGGGAAAACTACACAGAGGCCACTGGGAGGTAGGATTGTGCAGTTAAGGACACCAATGGAAGCTGCAAGTTGGGACCCTGAGGGACACATATACGCAGTTTCCATAGGGAAGACAAGGGAGGACAACAGAGGGACTAGAGGACAACTCTGCACAGTTTTTGATAGCAACGAGTCCCAACTGAGGGAAGTCACTGGGAGGACATCTCTGTGCAATTTCTGGGAGCAGTGCAGGCTTAGTTCTCTGTGCAATGTGGGGTTCCAACAAGCGAGAAGGAGGCTTGATTATTGTTTCTGCGAAGTGCACAGTTCAGATAGGCAATGAGGTAGTTTCTCTGTAGTTTTGGGAAGGAAGACAAGTTTCTCACCTCTGGGATTGCACAATACAACTGACTCGGAGGACAACGCCAAGCACCACACAGTTCAAGACAACAAAGCAACACCACTGAGAGTTGATACTACGCAGTGCATCTCAGTCGGGGTCCGGTGAAGTGGGGTTATTTTGTCAAGATATTTTTAGGAAAATGGCTAAGTGTAAGAGGCAAGTGAACTTGTGATGACTCGAAATTGTGATCACACACTTAGCATACTTCGACAACATGACAACACTAACCATCAAGACAACATAGCAAAGCGTGACCCTCTATGGGACTGTCTACAACTGAAAACGACAAGTGAAACACTTGGAATAGACCTTTGGACGTCCATGACAACACTTGTGTGACAATGCTTACAAATTCGTGTGTGAGTGTGAAGGGCGTTCACATAGATAGGACAACCTAAACACACAAAGACAAACCTTCTAAATCACGAGAACAAGATCACAAGCATGACAAAGCAATCAACATGCCAAAACATGACAGTTGGTTAAGCAAGCAAAAGGAAGCAAGACACGTAGAGGAAACACATGGAATAACTTTTAGTGCTTGAAACTATGCATGTCATTGAAGACAGAATGATATGACAATGATAAGCACTCCTTCAAGCTACACTAAGAGGTTTTTGTAGTAGCTACAACCACCCTCCAAAATTTTTCCTTGGCTTTGTTTTGGAGCCTTCCTACCAACCATCCTCAACAACATGTCTTGCACTATCAAGTACACGAGCTTCAGTGGTTTTGTAGCATATTGTTAGCCTGTGTAAGATAGCTTTTTGCATCCCCCTCACAAGTTGTTCCTCCGAATTTGGTCCAGTTGCAGGCTGAGCAGCTCCCTCAAGAAATTGCGCAATTATGGAGGGGAACCAGCCTTCCCTCCAGAATTTGCGAAATCCTGACTAGAAGCATGCTTGGCTCCAGAATTGTGCAATTCTACTTGTCAAGCTTCACTGAAAAAACTACACAATTTTTCCCAGCAGGACTGCTCAGCCTAGAAATTGTACAATTCTGGGCAGCATTCAGCTGCTCAACCTAGAAATTGCGCAATCCCTCTGGGAAGCCAACCCAGCTCCCTCCCAAAAATGTGCAAATTTTCCCATCGGCCAAGCAAGTTTTTGCACGTGCCTTCAGGTTGACCATTTCCCTCTGGGACTGAGCAAAACTGATTTGCATGCATGGACTTCTTCTCCCAAGGCAACATGCAAAGGCATCCCTTGATTCAGGGATCTCTTTTTAGTAGTTGGAGGTTACATATGAGGATCATTTCAGAAACCTCCCGCCAAGTGTTGCTTTTCCTAGATTTGTGGCATGCGCGTCACAACCTCAATTTTATGGAAACTCATCAACTTTACACTTCAGAGCTCATTCCTCACATCGACCTTGCAACTCTGACATCCCACATTGCATCTAGTAGTTGTCGGCACATTGAGCTCAACTATTTTGGGGGTAAGCCCTCTTTTCATGTCTTATGTTGCGTTTCCGTTTCTTTTTGTGTCTCGCTCCATGTGAGTGTTTTCTACTTGATTTCAATGAGCGCTTGTTGTCGTTTTGATGTATGTTAACTTGTAGAAGCATTGTTTTCATTTTCGTTCCCATCTCACTGCTATTGCATGCATGACACTGTTTGGCATGGACGATTCGTTGCGGCGACTCGCTTCACACACATGCATGCTTTCCCATTTTCTAAATCTTGCACTTGTTTGCATGAATGATCATTCACTCTTGTTTGCACTGATCTCACCATGCATCCAGACTTCATGTGTTTTTAGTCGCCTGTCGGCCAGTTTGGGCTGCCTTAGCCTGGACCGTGCCTTTCCCGGCTAGTACTACGCATTTTCGAAAGTGAAGGCTCTATCATCCCTCCAGAACTTGGGCAATTTTGGCCCAACACTGACCTCTAGGCTTGCATTGCGCAATTCTTGGAGGCAGTGTCTTGTTGGCCCTAGAAACTATGCAATGCAGTTTGCTTGTCGTGTGTCATTGTTGACTAAAATTTCACATCAGTTCTAGTCCTAAGTAGGCCATGCTGGATTGTGCATTGCATAGTTCCAGTAGTTAATCAGTCTCCCGACTACCCAGACTATGCCTTGCGCAGTTTTGGCAGTCAGTCTCCCGACCTCCCATAAAAAATTGTGCAACCTTCACAATCAATCACAGAGGTATGTTGCAAGTTAGTCTTCAAGTTTGTTTTGGTTTTCGACTCCGGATTGCTTGCCATAAGTGTTTCTATGTCTCCATGCATAACAAGTGTTCATCAGCCTCCTAGCAGCACAGGTACAACGTCTTCCAAGAGAGCAAAGTCAAAGACACTCTTAAGAGTGCAACTGGGGATGCAGTCGATTAAGTGTCTATGAACTTGCCTATCTATGAAGACTTCAAGTTGTTCATGGACAAGGATATCAAGATGAAATGGTAACAATGCCACAGTGAGCAGCACCATTAGTAGCAGCATAAGGCATCACACATTCATGCAACGAATGCAAGAGGAAGTTTGTTGGCAACACAGAGGCGAAACAAAGTTGCAAGCTCAATCAAATCCACTTGTGATGAAAGCAACTTTGGAGACTCAGGCTATGAGGTGGCAACGAAACCTGAAGATCGCATGAAGGAAGAGAATGGAACAGAGAAGGAGTTGCATGTGCTAAAGCAACAACTTAAGGAAGAACAAGAGCTGCATAGATGAGAGAATGAGTTACAACAAGAACATGTATAGCAAGGGGTGCAACATGCACAGATGAATGAAACTCTGCCTGTACAAGTTATAGATCCATCCCAGTAGCTAGCACGGAGCAAACAAGGTGAGAAGTTTTGTTGATCACATGCAAGGGAATTCAACAGCATGCACGTCATTTTGCGCACGCATCAGATCCCACCCATTTGGCACACTCACCGAGGCAAAGACAAGAAGCAATTCAATCTGGAGTTGAACATCTATTTTGACAAGTTGATGCGCATGACCACCAGCACACGCTCGGAGAGCACCGTAGACACTATGCATCAACATGTTGTCGGTCCGGTCGCACCCAAGACGACCATGCACATGCTATCAGACGTGTTGGACAGAGGAGCCATATCAGCGCACCCAGATGCAATGAAGGCAAGAGTTTGCTTCACCAAGATGTCACCATTGACCGCACGGACACCATCATAGACGACCAAGCTTGGCATTAGCTCTCACCACAACGATCCGTTTGTCAGTGATGTCTTACATGGCTTGCACAAGCCATTTTGTCGCACATGGGCATATGTGCATTATAATGTAACGTCTTATCAAGTGGAAGTTCAAGTGTTGATAGTTGGATGTAACAGTCATAGAGTAGATGAAGAGTCATGAGGGTAGATGAACTGTCACAAAGGAGAATGTCAAGGGTCACCCCACCCTTTGCTATAAATAGAACCTCATAACTCATTTTAAAGGCTTTTAGTCAGCCAAGCTTCTGATAGGACTATCTTAGAGAGAGCTTGGACATTATTGTAACAAGCCTTGGCTTCTCCACTGCGCAGAGCTAGTATATCTATTTGGAGGAGTAGGTGGTTGTGATTGTAACATTCCTCTATCGGAACTAGTGGTTGGACATGGATGTATTGTATGGCTGGAACTTACACTTCTTAATATAACAGAGCCAACATGTTTCATGCATATGTTGTATTCTATTCTATGCTATCTGGTTTACTCTAAATGATATATGCATTTGTTTTCTTACGCATGGATGTATGGACTATTATATAAGTATGTATGAAACTTTCTGAAACATGTTGTTGGTTTAACTATCACTTTGGATTGCTAGCGAACTTGCTTTCCATGTTGTGGTTCATCCTAGCTTGTGTGTTCCCTTCTTAACTCTTTGCTATCACAGGTTTCTGTTGATGCCCCGAAAATCGTTGTATCAACATTGGGGGATAACCACCCGGTCCGAACCTTAATACAGCTCCTTTTCCATTTGGGATGGTGGCTCTAACTGGATATAATGGGACCAGTTTCCTAATAATGAATAAAAGGGGTGGATGAGTGATAGGTTGTCTGATCTAATGATAAGCGAATAACTTAATCTATCAACAAAATAAGAGAACTAATACTAATCCCGGGAACAATTATTCTTTGGAAATGCAGCGTTTGATGATCTTTGTCTATTGACAGGCATATATATGACTCTATCAAATAAAAATAGATATTCATTCATTCAAAGATTAATTCATTTAAATAATTAAACAAAGTGATTAACACAAGATTGCTGCACTTATCATTTATATCATCGATACATACATGATTGGAAGAAAAGCATACTATAAACAGCCAATAGTGGAATGAATAAAGAATGTTGTTAGAACACATATATATATATATGTGATAATAGCAAGAGCGATCAAATGACAATTCATATAACAAGAATGAGTCCAGACATAGATAATAGTACCATATGAGCTGCTAATCAATCCTAATATCAATCGCTATTTGAAATTCTTCCTTCAACGCAGAAATGCTTTCAAACAAAGACAGTAGTGCACACATTTGTATAAAAGCTTCCTTATCAAAATCAGAATGATTGGTCCAGTTTCATAAAAGAATATCCTTGAAGTACAATAGTGCAACTTCAGGGTTTAAGTCATATACAAAACTTTACGACCCTTTCTAAATGCATGAAAGGGTCTATAAATACTACACTAAACTAAAAATATATGAAACCAAAATCCTACTTAATTGGTATCAATTAATGATAACTATCTCCTTGGCAGTGATCTGGCAGTCGGCGGTATGAATCATCACTCAGGCTATTTGCCTTTAAACCTGAGCTGGCTTATCGCAAGCATTGGCTCCACTTCAGGTGGTCTGTTGAGGCGAGAACTGAGTTGGGCAGCATAGGTGGCATCCTGAATATGGGGGATAATATACCCGATCGCATCTGTAAGGCATTTGAGGGCGGCTCTCTGGCTGTGCGACTTCACCAAAAAGAACCAATAGGCATCCCATGTCAAACTGTTAATTCCCGTGATTAACCTTCCATTTTTCTCCAGCTCTGGGTAACATGACTGCTCCAATATTTTCGTTGCTGTTAATTTGCCTGGAGTACATTAAGAAATCATGTTAGACAAGTAAAGAGTATTATTAACCAATTCAACCAAATTACTATTGGTTGTCTTGCATCTTGAAATCGCTCTTTCTTCCTTCATTAACTGAGATTGCCATTCTGTAAATAATATTTCTTTATGCAATTCTAGAATCCTTGGTAGATTAGCTGCCTGTCCCTGATCAGTATGTTGCCATTCCAGAAAATTGGTCAATGTTTCTTCGGCTTGATCCAAGTCTGTTCTTGCTTTTTTTACTTTCTCACTTATGGATGCCGTTAAATCGCATAATGGTTCTGCCTGGGTGATTTGCTGACACAAAAGCTTCATCTGATTTATCAATCCCTTGTTTAATTGAAATGCCTCAATTTTGAATTCATTTATCTGTGGGAGCTTCTTTGTTTGCTCAAATTGAGCTGATAATTGAGCAATCTGCTCATCTTTGGATTTCAGCATTTGCTCATTTGATGCTTTTAGTTGCACCAATGCCTCAGTTTTTCTTCCTGCAATTGTTTGGTCAATTGATTGTTTATTTGTTGTTGTACTACCAATTGTTTTTCTGCCTGCTCTGCCTTTTGTTGCGCTTCCGATAATTGTGCTTGTACAGAAAAAATGTCTTGGTCTTTTGTCTTCAATAAACTGCTCACCTCTGATGCTTTGTGTATTGTCACCGCTGAATAGGCTCCAACATATTGCGATAGTTTTGTCAAATCATCAGAGGGGTCAAATT
The DNA here is from genome assembly GCA_000404065.3 of Pinus taeda. Taxonomy (NCBI): domain Eukaryota; kingdom Viridiplantae; phylum Streptophyta; class Pinopsida; order Pinales; family Pinaceae; genus Pinus; species Pinus taeda. The sequence goes on along the minus strand of APFE031478621.1, from coordinate 28,873 downwards.
CCTCTTTCCAAAGCACATTGCCCGTTACTGTTTGTTCAGGGAATAAAGAAGGTTGATCAGTCCTTCTCCTCTTTCTCTGCCGTTTCACTACAGCTTTATGTCTTGGGCTATAGAAGACATCTAAGGGAGGAATCTCTTCAATCTGCAAAATTACTTCGCCGGAAGGATCCTTTGGGATTATTTCCACTTCTTTTGAATTGGGTGGGTCGTTGGTTTCACCTGAAACCTGATTTGAAGTCGCCTCCTGTGTATTGACCTCTTTTGATGTCTCGTCATCTTTAGAGCATTCAAGATTGCCAATATTTGAATTAAATTGCTTCCATTCCTGGAGCAATTTCGGATCAATATGTGTATCTTCATTTACATTTAAACTGCTCTGTTCTTGCTCTTTCGCCTGGGTCTCTTCTTGTCTTTTCTCATGCACTTCTTCTTGTTGCTTTGATGTAACAAGAGTTTCTTTAACAAGTCGCTGCTCAGGCTCGCTTGATTATGTTTTTGGAGTCGTCGCTAACAGATCTAGAGGCAGAGTTTGCAACCTCTGCTCTCTAAGTCTGTTGAATTCAACTAGTCCTTCATCTTTGTATTAAATTATCGCGAGCGATTTAACTTGATACATTGACTCGACCGATGAGAACAAGTCTTCAAATCTATCTTATTTATGCTCAAACTTGGTCAATTTGGCCTGTTCGAGTGCATTATAGGCGACTTTGCGTGGATCAAATCGCCTGCTCAGTAGAGTTGCCAGAGTTAATGAATTTATTTTCTCAGCTTCTTTCTATGCATGTTTGAAATCATGTAGAGTGTAGATGCCACATCTCAAAGGAAAAGCAGGCCAGACCTGCTTCTTAGCTTTCTTTAGAGTTTGTGTAACCCCATCGGAGGTGATCTGATAGGCTATTTCCCTGGCTAGCAGTTTATCAGGGATGTATAGAGGAAGAACATGGGGTTTGGCTTGACTGTCAAAAATTCTGATATAAGTGAACTTTTCCTCCCCGAACCAACTTCCTATGGATGTTAAATCAATCCCTGCTTGGTAGGAAATCTTAGGGGCAGGCTTATTGAAAGTAGAATGATGAATGGGCAACATGAAGCCGTTGCAGATTTGATACAAATGGTGCTTATAGTTGGTTTTCCACAACTTTTGATGGTATATGTAAACGGGTGTGAGGTCTTGCGACATCCACCTCCATCCGAGTACAGGAAATTCAGAATTAAAACACAGGACATCTAATATATAGGCACTGTAGTAGAATGGGGGAATGAGCCTTTCAGTTACGCAAGACTTGGATCTAAAATCAAGAACTGTGGATGCTAACTTATCGGACAGTATATTTGCCTATTCCATTATTTCACCACTACATGCTGCCTCCATTAAGGGGACCATTTCTATAGTAAAATTGGCGGAATCATGTAATCCCCACAACCTACACATCATTATCCCAGCATAACAATAAGGAGAGCATAGAGAATCGACCGAGTACTTTCCCGAAGATTCGTGCTTGCGTTTTGCTGGATTTTGTCTCCAATCCCGAATGGGTTCGGATTCAGTCTCATTCTTAGCTCGGAATTTCTCCAGAAATGCCATGTTATATTTCTTCTCTGGCACCGGTAAATGATACATTTGCCTTAAATCCTCAGCTTGAAAGGAACCGAAAATTCTCCCATCTCTGGTGCTGAAGGTTCGGTCTGTAATTAGGATATCCTGAATTGCCCATCTCACCACATCTGTATATGGGAGGATTTTTTCCCGAGCCGCTATCCGATGAAGAAAAGAGTTGGCTAAATCCTTTAGATTAGCATCAGATTTGCGAGTGTTGTCAGCTGAAACTTGTACTACTGTCACCCTTGGCTCTTCGGCTTCGATTAAATTATAGGTGCCTTGCCAAGTAGTTCTGGCAAGTCCTAGGCATGTAGTATCCGATATTAATCCTTTCTTTTTAGAACTTGGATCAACGATGACTTGCCCTGTGGCCGGCAAAGCGGAAGCCGTTGTAGTTTTCTTGGACTTCTTCCCCATTCTGCTTGAAGCTGTTACTTCGAAAGAATTCTGCACAGAAATGATAATGAACGTAATACAGAAAATGATAGCGCAAATCAAATATGAGTGAGATATATATTGATAAATGCATGGCGAATGATTGACTTAAGGTGGCCTCAGATACAATCTGTAAAAAGATCTTAGGCTTACTGTCTCATTAAATGGCCATTAAGACCTGTCAATCCTATAAATGCCCATCAATTCGATTATTGGTCGAATGATTTATTTGAAGCGTGCCTTGGATGTTTTGGCGGTTGAGCACGGATGAATGGCTATTCAGAAGATAAGGCTTTTAATACAAATTAATCGTAATAAACCCGCTTTAAGATTTTCTTTGAAATCTGCGCTTTTGGCTTTATCGCAATCGGGCGTCGAGGGAAATCATAAATCGTTACATTGGTTCCATTTGGAATCCCCGATCACCGATAGCGATATCGCATCGCGTCGGGAGTACTGAGTGGGACAGTTTAAAAGGAGGCATGGTTGATTGTCGATTTCCGATAGCGATATCGCATCGCATCGGAGTAAAAGGGAATTTTATTGTGCCAACTCATTATCGCCGATATCCGATAGCCTATTTCGCATCGGAGAAAACCAATGGGTCCTTAAGTTGTGTTTCCTTTGTCATTGCGATATGCAATCTTGCGATCGCTTTATCACAATGATAAAAGATTAATCATTTATATATAAGGCCTTTGATTGGTTCATTCAAAAAGGTTTGTTAATGTTTTATTTTATTATTTCGGACCTTTTTGAATAAAACTAAGTTGATACCAATTAAAATTAAAAAGGGACCCATTTCATATTATAGTTTTGGGATAATAATGATATGAAATGGGGGGTTGTTGTAGGGCACAACAGTTTCCAAGGGGTGCACTCACCTCACCCTTTGTGTGTTAGAACCTCTCATGCACCTTCTTTGACTTACTGCATTTGTCACACCCTTGCTACCAATAGGAACACCTTACTTGCCTCTGTGTGAAAGCGCGGTCAAGGCGATACTGCACAACCCACTTTTGGGACTCCTACACCAAACATTTAAGGTCTAATTGGGACTTCTTATCGGGTAGATCCCCTGATATGTTGGTGGGTCTAGCACCGTCAACATTTTGGCACTAGGACGGTTGTATGACAAGCTGAGTCCTCACATCTGTTTTGAATCTCTACACATCTATCATGACTAACTACAAAGTTGCTCTTCTGGAGTGTATGTCTTATGGAAACGAATTCATAACCTCGAAAGAGCTCTTGGATAACTTGTCACATAAAACATACGATGGTTGATGCAGGAGCATCTAGACTTAGTCAGCAATGTGAAAGTTTGTTCACATGTTGTGGCTAAACAAGTGAATTTATTGACCTGATGGGTAAAAAATCAATTTTACTGAGAGGGTTTGATCTCTCAAGAAATGAATTGTATTTCATTATTGTAATAAGTTATAAATTGTCTTATTTTAGGCTCAAAGATGAGTTGTTAGCATAGGTGTGAGATAGAGCTAGGAATTAGAAGATTTGTTGTTTGATTCATTAAAAATAGGGATCGATTTGTTAGATACAATTAAAGTGATATTCGATTTATAAAACGGAGGAAACATGTAATGAAAAGAGAGAGAGGATTGAGGAATGGATTTAGAGAGCGAGAGCCAAATAGTGTGTGGATTTCATAGGAAACAGAGGTTTTTTATTTTGTTGTAATCAGACCCAAGGCCGAGACTCTGTAACCCTTTTATTTATGAATAAATGATGTTGTCTGTGTAATTTCGTTATCAAACCTGCAAAAATCATATTATGCTTTGTTTTTGTTCAGAAGAGAATCAATGATTGCCTCGTTTCCATGGTTTACAATAGATAAACACTAAGTGAAAAGAAAAATCGACGAGTTAAATATATCGTTTTGGTTCCGCAAGCGGAAAACCCAAAATACACTAAGGATTGATGCAAAACACATTCGGATTTTCCAGCCTTCAAATATTATGGACGTAGCTTTTTAATGCTATCGAGTCTGTGCAACCCAAATCGCATCGCTTCAATGGAGATGAACCGGCTTGTTGAATCGCCGAATTCCGACATTGCAATATAACCGGATCCGAAACTTTATAGAGAAGGGGTTATAATTTATCAAGTCCGCAAGTGCTATCGCATCGACGCTTTGAAGTGGAAAGATACTAAGCAATGGGCATCACGATTTGCGATTGGCCGATTCAATCGCATCCATTGGATCGTGATCAACCATGACCGTTGGATTGCAGAAGCAGTTTTGCTACAGTGGATGGTATTTCGGGCGCATTAAAAGTTGTAAGTTGTTTGGAAGGGTCAGCACCCGATCCCATTCAACCTTCGACATGTAGCAAAGGCGGAGGGGAATAAAACCGCTTTATCGGGAGGTTAAACCCTGATGTATTTCTCCACCCGAAATCTCTGACAACTTTCAGATCTCACTGATCCATATTGACGATTCCAAAGCAACGGTTTTTTGACTTTCGGCGTATGATAAGCGCGCCAATATAAAAAGGTAAATCCCAGTGTTTCGGCTTGTTTTTTAGTGCATTTCAGTTTAAAAAAAGAACAGTCGGGTTATAGTTTAAAAGGGGGATCCGCGAGGTGATTATTAGGGTTTTCTTGAGTCCGTTCCGTGCTGCATCATTTGTGGTATTAGAGCAGAAGAAAGGGTTGTTTGCAACGAAAATGTCGCCAAGGAGAGGCATTGGTCGAGGAAGACCTAAAGGAAATTCAATTCTAATGGAAGAGGTACAGAGTCTGCGTATGCGAATGGAGATAATTGAGACTGTCGAGAGAAGAGCACTTGATGAAGGAGATGAAAGTTCTTCAGAAGAATCTCTTGCGGAGGAAGTAGACGAAGACAATGAAACTGTCAAAGTCATCAAGATGTTGGCGAAAGTAGGAGAAAAACCTAAGGCGAAAAGTCTTATGTAAGAAGGGAGTCTGAACACAGAAGAGCTAATAGATTGGATCAGATCGTTAGACCAGTACTTTGAATATGAAGAGGTTGATGAGAGGAAGAAGGTGAAGTTTGCAGTTATCAGATTGAGAGGTCATGCAGCTATCTTGTGGGACGAGGTACAGACATCAAGAACGAGGAAAGGGAAGTCCAAGATCAAGCTATGGGATAAAATAGTAAGTAAAATGAAAGCCAAGTTTTTGCCTAAAGACTATCATTTGAATCTTTTTAAACAATTGCAAAATTTAAGGCAGAAAGAAATGTCTGTTAAAGAATATACAGAAGAATTTTATAAATTGAATATTAGAGCAGGGCATGTAGAGGATGATGTGGAAAAGGTAGCTAGATATATCAATGGCTTAAGGTATGACATACAAGATGAAATTAGCGTGTTGAGTCTAAAGACTATTGAGGATGTCTATCAAGCAAGTTTGAAGGCAGAAGAAAAGATCTTGAGGAAATAGAGTCAAAGGAATAGAGGAAAAATCTCAGTAAGAGGTAGAGGAACTACCAGACCAAGGGGACAACAACATCAGCATGAGGCAGGAAGCTCAAGTGGCAGACCACCACAAAGGGGAGAAGTTAACAGAGGAAGAGGGTGAGGAAGAGATGTTCAGTGTTATACATGTGGAGAATGGGGACATATGTCATGGGACTGTCCTCATAATAAACCAACAAGTCAAAGGAATGTGAATGTGGCTAAGGCAAAGCGAAAACCGCCTCGACTTGTGGAAAAGGAAGAACCCCTAAAGTAGGTGAATCACTGTTATTGAGAAGAATTTTGCTTAGGGCAGAGCCGGAGATTAGAGAACCAACATAGAGGAAGAATTTGTTTAGAACTACCTGTAAATAAAAAGGCAAGTGTTGCAAAGTAATAATTGACAGTGGAAGCACTGACAATCTTGTTTCTAGGGAGATGGTGGACAAGCTCGGACTAGCAAAGACGATGCACCCTACTCCTTACAAGGTATCATGGTTACAGAAGGGACATCAAATTATTGTGGCTGAACAATGCAAGGTGGAGATACAAATTGGTATGTATAAAGATGTGATATTATGTGATGTAATGCCCATGGATGTATGCCATGTATTGCCGGGAAGAGTGTGGCAATTTGATCAAAAAGCTATTCATGATGGAAGGAGAAACATTTATACTCTGGAGAAGGATGGAACTAAACACACATTGCTTCCATTGAAGGACGATGCTGACAAAGGAACACCTAGAAGTAGTATTATGCTGATAAGTGGAAAGGAGCTACTACAGGAAGTAGTGAAGAATGAGGAGTTACATTTTTCTATTATGGGAAGACCAAAGGTAATTTTGACTTCCACAAACTTGGATGATTTTCCTAAAGAAGTTAATGTTGTTAGATAATTTTGTTGATATTATAGTGGATGAGTTTTCGAATGCATTGCCACCGGTCAGGAGTATTAGTCATCATATTGACCTAATACCAGGAGCAAGTTTGCCAAATAAAGAAACATACAGATTAACTCCCCAAGAGAACGCAAAAGTTGGAAGACAAGTGCAGGAGCTAATGGATAAGGGGCTAATTAGAGAAAGTCTTACTCCATGTGTTGTACCAACAGTACTCAATCCAAAGAAAGGAGGAGAATGGCATATGTGCATAGATTCCAGAACCATCAACAAGATCACAATCAAGTACAGATTTCCTTTGCCATGCATGGATGATTTAATGGACTGTTTGAGTGGATCAAAATACTTTACTAAAATAGATTTGAAGAGGGGATATCATCAAATAAGAATTTGAGAAGGCGATGAGTGGAAGACTACATTTAAAACAAACAGTGGGTTGTATGAGTGGTTAGTGATGCCTTTTGGAGTGACTAATGCACCTATCACATTCATGAGATTAATGAATGAAGTCTTGAAGAAACATGCAAGCAAGTTTGTTATTGTTATCTTGATGATATTCTAGTTTTTAGTAAAAGTAAAGAAGAACATTTATAGCATCTTAAGTTGGTCCTAAGAACTCTGCAGAAAGAGAAACTACTGATAAATCTGAAGAAATGTAGTTTCATGAAGAAAGAACTGGTTTACTTGGGATTTGTAGTTTCTAAAGAAGGCTTGAAGATGGATCTAGAGAAAGTCCAAGAAATTTGGAATTGGTCTACTCCCATAAATGTATTTAAGGTAAGATGCTTCCATGGTCTTGCAAGTTTTTACAGAAAGTTATGAAAAGCTTTAGTCAGATTCATGCACCCATTCTTGAAACAATAAAGGAGATTAATTAACCATTCAAGTGGATAGAAGCATCAGACAGAAATTTTAACTTGCTGAAGAAGAAAATCACAGAGGAACCAATTTGGGCTTTACCTGATTTTGAGAAAGCCTTTCAAGTAGAAACATATGCTAGTGGAGTTGTAGTTGGAGCAGTTCTGAGTCAGGAGCAAAGATCGATAGCATACTTCAATGAGAAATTGAATGATGCAAAGAAGAAATATTCTTCTTATGATAAAGAGTTTTATGCTATTGTGCAGGCCTTGAAAAAATGGAGATATTATTTGTTGCCAAAAGAATTCATATTGTATTCAAACAATCATGCCTTACAGTTCATCAATAACCAGCCGAAGCTGAATCAGAAACATACCAAGTGGGTAGAATTTCTGCAAAGCTTTACTTTTGTAATAAAGCACAAGAGTGGTAAGTCAAATAAAGTAGCAAATGCATTGAGCAGGGTAAGTTTTATTGTGAAAGAATTCAAAGTGGGTGTTATAGGATTTGAGGAAATGATTGAAATGTACAAGGATGATGCAAATTTCAAAGATATATATACAACAGTTCATAATCCAATGAGTCATAATAGAAGTCAGTGGTTGGACTATCTCCTCCAAGGAGGCCTATTGTTTAAAAGCAACAAGTTGTATATTCCCAAATGTTATATGAGGGAAAACATAATAAAGGAGAAACATAGTGGAGGATTATCTGGTCACTTTGGACAAGATAAAACCTTTGCTCAGGTGAATTCTTTTTATTATTGGCCAAAAATGCAGACTGATGTTAAGAAGTTTGTTGAGAAATGCAGGATATGTTAGCATGCAAAAGGAAGGAATCAGAATACATGATTGTATCAGCCATTGCCAATACCAAACCGACCGTGGGATGCAGTTAGCATGGATTTTGTTTTGGGATTACCAAAAACCCAGAGAGGGAATGATTCCATTTATGTTGTAGTAGATAGATTTTCCAAGATGGCACATTTCATTGCTTGTAAGAAGACTAGTGATGCAACACATATATCTAATTTATTCTTTTCAGAAATTGTAAGATTACAAGGATTGCCTGTAAGTATTGTGTCTGATAGAGATACAAAGTTTGTAGGGCATTTTTGGAGAACTCTTTGGAAGAAACTGAGAGGTAACCTCAGTTTTAGTTCAACGTACCATCCTCAAATAGATGGACAGACCGAAGTAGTAAACAGGAGGTTGGGGAATATATTGAGAAGTTTACTGTATCAAAATCCTAAACAGTGGGATTTAGCAACAGCTCAAGATGAGTTTGCTTATAATGATACTCCAAACCGAAGTATTGGAATGAGTCCATTTCATATTGTTTTTGGAATGAATCCAAGAGGTGTGTATGAGCTTAGGGATTTCGCTAAACAGGAGACCAGAAGTGCAAAAGCTGAAGAGTTTGCAAAACAGATGCAGAGACTACAAGAAGTCAAAGGCAGATTGCAGGAAAACAACAACAAATACAAACAAAGGGTAGATCTAAAAAGAAAAGAGAAAGAATTCCAAGTGGGAGATTTAGTGATGGTGTATTTGAGAAAAGAAAGATTTCCTATTAAAATTTACAACAAACTTAAAATGAAAAAGATAGGACCATGTAAAATTGTAAGGAAGTTTTCAGCTAATGCATATGAAATTGAGTTACTAGAAGGGATTGGAATATCCCCCATCTTTAATTTTGCAGATTTGTATCCATACAAAGAGGCAGAGACAGAGCTTCAAGAGGTAACTAGAAGAGATGAGGTTCAAACTGTGAACTGGGAAGAACAAATGCCATAGACAACTAAAAAAAAAAGTGGAAGCTATTTTGGAGAAAAGAGTATAAAAAAGAACTAATGGACAGACTTATTTCCAATATTTAGTCAAATGAAAAGGATAGGCAGTGGAGGATGCTAGCTGGTTGACAACAACATAATTGCAGAAGTATGGAGTAAGTCCTAAAAGTTTGAATGATGATTCTTTTCTTCCCTGGGAGTCTGATGCAGGAGCATCCAGACTTAGCTAGCAATGTGAAATCTTGTTCACATGTTGTGGCTAAACAAGTGAATTTCATTGACTTGATGGGTCAAAAATCGGTTTTACTAAGAGGGTTTGATCTCTCAAGAAATGAGTTGTATTTCATTATTGTAATAAGTTAGAAATTGCCTTATTTTAGGCTCAAATACGAGTTGTTAGCATAGGTGTGAGATAGAGCTAGGAATTAGAAGATTTGTTGTTAGATTCATTAAAAATAGGGATTGATTTGTTAGATACAGTTAGAGTGATATTCGATTTATAAAAGGGAGGAAAAATGTAATGAAAAGAGAGAGAGAATTGAGGAGTGGATTTAGAGAGTGAGAGCCAAATAGTGTGTGGATTTCATAGGAAACAAAGGTCTTTTATTTTTGTTGTAATCAGGCCCAAGGCCGAGACTCTGTAACCCTTTTATTTATGAATAAATGATGTTGTCTGTGTAATTTCATTATCAAACATGCAGAAATCGTATTATGCTTTCATATGCTTTGTTTGTGTTCGGGATAGAATCAATGATTGCCCCATTTCCATCCTTTACAATAGATAAACATTGAGTTAAAAGAATAATCGATGAGTTAAATATATCATTTTGGTTCCGCAAGCGGAAAACCCAAGATACACCAGGATTGATGCAAAACAAATTCGAATTTGGAATCCGGACTTCAAATATTATGGACAGAGGTTTTTAATGCTATTAGGTCTGTGGAAACCAAATGGCATCGCTTCAATGGAGAGGAATCGGCTTGTTGAATCGCCGAATTCCAACATCGCGATATAACCGGATCCGAAATGTTATAGAGAAGGGATTATAATCTATTGGGTCCGCAAGCGCTATCGCATCGGCGCTTTGAAGTGGAAAGAGACTAAGCAGTGGGCATCGTGATTTTCGATTGGCCGATTCAATCGCATCCGTTGGATCGCAATCAACCACGACCGTTGGATTGCGGAAGTAGTTTTTCTATAGTGGATGGTATTTCGGGCGCATTAAAAGTTGTAAGTTGTTTGGAAGGGTCGGCACCCAATCCCATTCAACCTTTGACATGTAGCAAAGGCGGAGGGGAATAAAACCACTAACCCTAATCTATTGCTCCACTCGAAATCTCTGACAACCATCAGATCTCACCAATCCAGATCGACAATTCCAAAGCAACGATGCGTTGACTTTCGACGTACGATAAGCGCGCCAATATAAAAAGGTAAACCCCATTGTTTCAGATTGTTTTTTAGTGCATTTCAGTTTAAAAGAAGAAAAGTCGGGTTATAGCTTAAAAGGGGGATCCACAGGGTGATTATTGGGGTTTTCTTGAGTCTGCTTCCACGCTACGTCAATGGTGGAGGCCACGTAGCCTTGGATAGGCATGCGTTCGGCGTTGTAGTCTCATGCAAAAGACATGGAATATTTGAAGAATACATGACTTGCGCGTTGTTCATCTACACGCTTCGAGGGCACCCAATGCACTGGTATACCACACCACGGGAAAAATCTATTCATTCCCTTGCTCATCTGGTCACAGAGATAGATGTGCTTTCAATCACTTTAACCATAAAGCACTTGATCAAAAAATTCTGAAATTACAAAAAGCACCTGATCAATCTGTTGATCAGTTTTACACATACTTTTGTAATCTTGCATATTGATTTCCTGAAGTTGAAATTGATTGGGAATTTCTTTATGGGAGATTTGAGTATCTTCTTCGCATATCTGAACCCCGCTCAACACACTTCAATGATGGAGCTGCACAATCATAGGCAGACAGAGTTGTTGCCACAAGTGACTGTCCACCTTCATCTCATCAAACAACTCCACCGCCACGGAGTGAGGTGGGAGATCATGCATACACATCTGTTGAACTGTCACATCTTCCCACCCCACCTACTCTTGAGATCTGCACAGATTTGGCTTGCAAGCTTGTTGGTTTTCATGTGGATTCGTTCCCTCAACCTCCACTCCCACGTTCTATTGATCCTCCAAATTTTATTGTCTTATGTTCTTCCATTCTGGACTCCTCACCTTCTATGAATGAGGATCAAGTTATTGACAGACTTGGTGTTATGCAGCCAACTTGCGTCATCATTCATGATGAGTGTATACGGGAATCTAAAGAAGAACCCACGGTGAAGGATGACTCCCTTCCATCCGCGCCTCACTCGCTTTATCTTGACATCCCTTATGATTCTTCCACTATTGATTTCCCCTGTGAAAACCCATTTCCGAATGTTTCTACTTCCAATCATTCACATGACATGTCAGATGTTAGTCTGTCATCAAAATGCAGAGAGGACACATCTTCCTCTGAAAATCTGTCCAATATGTCATCTGTCATTTTTGAAAACACAGAGGTTGAATATCTTTGCTTCTCATCTACCCCTTTTCCCGATTCATCAAATCATGGGGATGCAGACAAACATCTTGAATTTTCTCATCTTGGTTGTCGTGACCTCACCACTTCTTCATCTAATCACGATGTTGATTCAATTGTTGTTAATTTGTCTAAGACACTAGTCTACGATGATCTATCTGTCGACAAAGTCGAAACCCTGCAGACTGTCAAGGCATTTCAGCCTAAGTTGATGGTTATGTTAGGCCCTCATTGTCCAGAGGTTGGTTTCATTTCCAGTCAGAAAATTGTTGAAACACTCAAGGCTCTTCATCACTCTTTGCTTTGCATTGAAGATCAACCAAACACCCAGATTTCGCTTCTTCCACTTGAACTACACGATCCCATCGCTCATGCATTGGAGGAATACTGCACAACAAGCACACATGCACAACGTAAGTGGTCTACCTTTCTCATGTTTGCTTGCATGTCACAGTCAAAAGAATGCACACACTGAACATCTACATGCAATGTAGCACAACACCATGGCAGCTCCACAGAGTGGATGTCATGCGCTTCCACTCATCTTTGTTTTACGGTCGTTGGTAAGCTCAGAGTGTGTTTGTCTTCATTGTTATATCTTTCATGCTTGCTAGTTTGTGCAAATGCAATGTTCGCAAACCGTGCCTTCACCAACATGGGTCAGCCAATGCACTAGTGGTTGCATTAGAAGTATCACTTCACGTGAGATGACCCATGCATTATTAGCTTAGGAGTAGGAGTAGTGTTTTCTTTTAAGTTGTTTGCTTGCATGCATGTTTGCTTCTTTCTTTCTGTGTTTGTTTACTTGTTTGTTTGTTTTCTTACTCGTGTTGCTTCCACATTTGCTTTTGTTTCTTTCTTTTCTTTTTGGTTTGTTTGCTTGTTATTGTCCATAGGTTAGTTTCGGATGGACCGTGTGTGACTCTTGGAACAAGCTGGATAAAACAAAAGAGGACTTGTACAACTATTAACATTTGGTTATCTGTTGTCCTCTCTTTTATGTAAGAACTACTTTTTTTCAGTCCATGACACATCAATGGAAAATACATATTGTTCAAAGTGAACCTTGGTGAAAACACAATGTTTGCGCGCTAGCTAGTATCACCTACTCTAGTCGGTTGCTTTTGGGTTAATCCTTGTCAGCTCAGTCAAGTAGAGTAAGGTGAGGGAAAAAACCTTAACAAGCACATCAGAGGTATACATAAACTACTTCTTTGAAGGAAAAACCTCTGTTGCTCTCAATAAGTCAAGATCCCTTTTCCGCCTCTAAAATGAATAAGTGCTATGCATAGTTATGAAAATGAAAAATGAAAAAATGAATAGGGTGAAAGAGGAGAAAGGCTTCCTATGCAGAGAGGTGATGCAAGTAACTCCACCAGGTTATTGACCAGGCTCACTAGTAATAGAGCGATGCTTGTGTTCCTGCGAGACTCTGTCGAGGTACTGTCCAGGCCTGCTGTCAGTGGAGCAACACCAGAGATGAAACTAAGACTTTGACGACTATACTACTTGTGCACCAATATACCCCTCATCCCCAATCGAAACAACTATGTTGGTTGGGCTTGGAATGTGTGTCGACCGACCATGCGCTTGGCAGATGCTACATCTTATAATCAAGCAAGTGTGGAAACAAGGACGAACAGAGAACTGAACAATACTTCTGGAGGTGTTAGACTTGCTTTTCACGAATAAGGTCCATTTAGAGAGCTGAAGTTCTACCAACGTGTCGCCAAGTGTTGTAGCAGCTACAACCACCCTCCAAAATTTTACCTTAGCTTCGTTTTGGAGCCTCCCTACCAACCAATCTCAACAACATGTCTTGCATTATCAAGTACACGAGCTTCAATGGGTTTCTAGCAGACTTCTAGCCTGTGCACGATAGATTGTTGCATCCCACTCATAGGTTGTTCCTTCGGACTTAGTCCAACTGCAAGCTGAGCATCTCCCTCAAGAAATTGTGCAATTCTAGAGGGGAACCAACCTTCCCTCTAGAAATAGCACAATCCTGACTAGCAGCCTGATGATCTCTAGAGTTGCATAATTCTTCCTATCAAGCTTCAATGGAAAAAATATGCAATCTATCCCAGCAGGAATGCTCAACCTAGAAATTGTGCAATCCCTCTAGGCAGCTAGCCTAGCTCTCTCCCAAAAATGCACAAATTTTCCCATCAATCAAGCGAGTTGTTGCATGTGCCTTCAGGTTGACTGTTTCCCTCCAGGATTGAGAAAAATTGATTTGCAGGCATGGACTGCTTCTCCCAAGGCAGCATGCAAAGGCATCCCATGATTCAAGGATCTATTTTTAGCAACTGGAGGTTACATGCAAGGAGAATTTCATAAACCTCCTGCCAAGTGTTGCTTTTCCTATATTTGTGGCATGCGCGTCACAACCTCGATTTTATCGAAACTCATCAACTTGATGCTATAGAGCTCATTCCTCACATCAATCTTGCATCTCTGACATCCCACATTGCATCTAGGAGCCATCAGCACATCAGTTCAACTGTTTTGAGGGTAAGCCCATTTTTCGTGTCTTGCATTGCGTTTTTGTCACTTTTTTGTCTCGCTTCGTATGAGTGTTGTCTACTTGATTTTAGTGAGTGCTTGATGTCGTTTTGATGTATGTTAGCTTATAGAAGCACCATTTCAGTTTTCGTTATCATCTCACTATTGTCGCATGCATGACACTATTTAGCACAGACGGTTGTCATTGCGGCAACTCCCTTCACAGACATGCATGCTTTCCCGTTTTCTAAATCCTGCACTTGTTGTTTGCATGAATGATCATTCACTCTCGTTTGCACTCATCTCACCATGCATCCAGACTTCTCATGTTTTTATTTGCCCGTCGGTCGGATACGACTGCCTTGGTCTGGACTGTGCCTTTCCCGGCTAGTACTGTACATTCTGGAAGCAAAGGCTCTACCTTCCCTCGAGAAATTGCACAATTCTGGCCCAGCACTGACCTCCATGCTTGCATTGCGCAATTCTTGGAGGTAGTGTCGTGCTGTCCCCAGAAACTGCCCAATGTAGTTTGCTGATCGCCTGTCATTGCTGACTGAAATTGCGCATTGCGCAGTTTCAGTCCTCAACAGGCCAGGATGGACTATGCATTCCGCAGTTCTAGTAGTTAGTCAACCTCCTGACAACCCAAATTGTGCCTTGTGCATTTTTGGTAGTCAATCTTCCGACCTCCCAGCGGAAATTGCGCAACCTTCACAATCAGTGACATGGGTATGTGGCAAGTCAACCTTCAAGTTTGTTTTGGTTTTCAACTGAAAAATTGCTTGCCATGAGTGTTGTAACAAAAACTTCTGCTTTGGAGGTGTATGAGAAATGTTGTGCATGAGCAAAGGTACCTTGTAGCTTGAGAAGCCTTTCTTCTTCTATTCCTCTCATGACAAGTGAGTGATGAGATGCTTTTCTCACCTCAAGCTTGCCACCAAACATATGAATGGAGTGACCTTGTTGGCGGATGTGAACCAAGGACAACAAGTTTCTCTTCAGCTGTGGGAGATATAGAACATGATGCAGAAGAAAGTCTGGAAGATTAGGCAATTTAAGCCTGATTGTGCCAAGCCCTGATGGCTTGATTTATGATTGGTCTACAAAGTATACTGCTCCATCAACATTATCAGTAAATTCTTCAACAAAAATCTTTTCTATGAGTCATGTGGCAAGTTGCTCTTGAATCAAGCAACCAATCATTTTTCCAAGAAGCAAGTGAAGCATTAAATAAATCTTCATTTACTCCAATATTACATTGTGCCACCATATAATGGGCAGATTCAGGTGCTTTACCTTTTTCTGTGTCATTAATTTTACCTTTGGGTTGATTTCTTTGCTGCTCAATTTTGTCCCAAGGTATTCTGCATGTAGAGACATCATATGATCCACTTCTTTTGTACCGTATGTAGTGCAAATCTGCCTTTTCTCCTTGAGAGTGTCTACCCCCCCACCTCTGATGTATCTTCCTCTTCCTCTGGAAGAATCTTGAGCAGGATTATTTTCTTTATGAGCAAGGCAAATAGCTTCTTTAGAAGATTTAGGGGTTGTCTTCTTTCCAAAAGCTTTATCTCTTTCAACAAGTTTTTTCACAAGAGAGTCAAAGGTAATATCTTTGAGATTTCCATTTGCTTGCAATGACTCAAGATAATTGGAGTAAGTAGGATAAAGTGCCTTGAGAAAAGTGATAAGAGGAATATCCAATTTGACATCAGTGACTTTGATATCATGCATTATAGACTTTACTTCGGATGCAAGAGCAAGATGATCATTATTTTGTAATTCAAGAGTGAAGAGTTTAATCATGAGTTGAACAACTTCAAGTGGAGAATGTGAGTCATAGAGTTCTTTCAGCATTTGCAAGGCTTCGAAAGTAGTTGAAAGTTGCGAAATATGGCAACTCACCTCTTCATTTATAGATGTTGTGATTAATGCATAAGCTTTTTTGTTCTTATTTTCCCAAATGGCAAGCTCTTTGTTTGAGTTAGGTTGTTCTGGCTCTTTGTTTCCATTTCCAATGCACACTCCTTTCTACAAATCATTGAAAATGAGGGTGTGTTTTATCATCCGAGACCACTCAGGATAGTTCTCTTTGCTAGTGAGAACTATTCCCACAATGGATATGATTGAATGCATACTGTAACAAAAACTTCTGCTGCAAAATTTTACTCCTAATGGGAAAAAATATAATTATGATATGACTGAGCAGCAAATTCAAATGTCAATATGGAAGACTATAAATACACAAAAATTTACAGCGCATTCAACTAGACAGCGCTCCACTAGACAGCGCATTCAACTGGACAACGCTCCACTAGACAACGCATTCAACTGAGGTATATATAGCGCTTAACATTTGCTAATATATAAATAAGCAATTACTCTAAAAAATAATTGTACAAGAATTAACATGCTTATGTTTTCATCCAAACACAAAATGTTATCTAGCAACTCCATTTGACTGCATTCAACATTTTCAACTCCAATTCTATGCAATACTGAGCATATGGTGGTCCTTCACGCAGCAGTGTTCCAGTACAGGTGGTCCTTCACCAGCACCATTCACACAGTAGTGTTCCAATATCGGTGGTCCTTCACGCAGGTATGGTGGTCCTTCACAAGCACCATTCATGTAGCAACATTCCAATATAGGTGGTCCTTCACCAACACCATTCACGCAGCAGACTCAGGTGTGCATTCTATACCATACACAGTCCTTAGTGGAAACACTTCTCACAGCACTCCGGTCGCATGGGAAGCCACTTCTGCCTTCGAAATCAAATTTAAATTGCACAAGGGGTCTCTCATAAGACAATGCCTAACTCCCACATGGATTGCTCCTCAGCTCGTCTAGCTCTACAACCTCATCAAGCCCCTACTCGATGACATCAATGGTTGGAGCAAAAGCCTCTAAGAGAGAAGGGAGTTTAAGCGCCGGTCGGACAAGAAAAGAGGAAATCTTGAAAGGGCTTACTTGTTTCTCCTTCGGGCCAGGCCAACGAGAGGAGAAAATAACGGGTAAAGAAAACGTTACGACAGAGGGCTATTATGACCATTCAGAAAAATCGTGCCAACGAGCACAGCAAGGACAATTATGCACAGCCCAGGGAGCGTAGAGGGCGTAGACAAGGAGTTACAACTAATTTTAGGAACTTGGCTCTGATACCATGTCAGGCGAGGTAGCAACTCCATGAATTCAATTCATGTTATTCCTTTAGGTTGGTCTTTATTATATACATGAGCCCAGGGAGCGTAGAGGGCGTAGACAAGGAGTTACAACTAATTTTAGGAACTTGGCTCTGATACCATGTCAGGCCAGGTAGCAACTCCATGAATTCAATTCATGTTATTCCTTTAGGTTGGTCTTTATTATATACATGAGGGACACTGTTCACTTCATCTCTCGATGACTGTTCATATTTCTTATTATTTATTTACATCAATTGTATTTATTCACCCAATCTTGATGATTAGGTGTCAAGAGATGTAGTCGATCAAGTGTCTATTAACTTGCATATCTATGAAGACTTCAAGTTGTTCATGGACAATGATATCAAGATGAAATGGTAATAGCGTCACAGTGAGTAGCACCATCAGCAACAATAGAAGGCATCACACCTGCACGCGACGAATGCAAAAGGAAGGTTGTTGACAACATAGAGGCGGAACAAAGTTGCAAGTTAATGCAGATCCACTTGTGATGAAAGCAAGTTTGGAGACACGGGCTACGAGGTGACAACGCGACATGAAGATTGCACGAAGGCAGAGAACGGAACAGAGAAGGAGTTGCATGAGCTGAAGCAACAACTCAAGGAAGAATAGGAGTTCCATAGACGAGAGAATGAGTTGTAGCAGGAACAACTAAAGCCGGGGGCACAACATGCACAGATGGATGAAACTGTGCCTGTATAAGTTATAGATCCATCCCAGCAGTTGGCACGGAGCAGACAAGGTGAGGAATGTTGTTGATCGCATGCAAGGGAATTCAGCAGCATGCATGTCATTTTGTGCACGCATGAGATCCCACCCATTTGGCACACTCACTTAGGAGAAGACAAGAAGCAAGTCCATCTGGTACTGAACATGTATTTTGGCAAGTTGATGCGCACAACCACTAGCACATGCTTGGAGAGAAGCGTAGACACTATGCATCAACATGTTACCGGTCTGGTCACACCCAGGACGACCATGTGCATGATATCAGATGATTTGGATAGAGGAGCCATATCAGTGCACCCGGATGTAACGAAGGCAAGAGTTTGCTTCAGTAAGATGTCACCATTGAGCACACAGACACCATCATGGACGACCAAGATTGGCTTCAGCTCACCACCTTTGACCTTCACAAGGATGTCAAAGAGTTGGTCTCACCACAACGGTCCAAGTGTAAGTGATGTCATGCATGGCTTGCTTAAGCCACTTTGTCTCACATGGGCACATGTTCATTGTAATGTAATGTGTTGTCAAGTGGAAGTTCAAGTATCGATAGTTGGATGTAACAGTCATAGAGTAGATGAAGGGTCATGAGGGTAGATGAACTGCCACAAAGGGAAATGCCAAGGGTCACCAAACCCTTTACTATAAATAAAACTTCATAACTCATTGTAGAGGCTTTTGGTCAACCAAGTTTGCGATAGGACTATCTTAGAGAGAGCTTGGACAATATTCTAATGATCCCCGACTTCTCCACTACGTAGAGCTAGTATATCTCTTTGGAGGAGCAAGCAGTTTTGGCTGTAACATTCCGTTATTGGAACTAGCCTTTGGACATGGATGTATTATATGACTAGAACTTACACTTCATAATATAATAGAGCCAACATGTTTCATGCATATGTTGTATTATATTCTATGTTATCTAGTTTACTCTAAATGATATATGTACTTGTTTTCTTATGCATGCATGTATGGACTATTCTGTATAAGTGTGTATGAATCTTTCTAAAACGTGTTGTTGGTTTAACCATGACTTTGGATTGCTAGCTAACTTGCCTTCCATGTTGTGGTGCATCCTGGCTCATGTGTTCCCTTCTTAACTTTGTGCTATCACAAGTTTCCAAGGGGCGCACTCACCTCACCCTTCGTGTGTTAGAACCTCTCATGCACCTTCTTTGACTTACCGCACTTTTCACACCCTTGCTACCAACGGAGACATCTTACTTGCCTCTGTGTGAAACTACGATCAAGGCGAACTGCACAACCCACTGCTGGGACTCCTACACCACACGATCTGAGGTCTAATTGAGACTTCTTACCAGGGAGATCCCTTGACATGTTGGTGGGTGCAACACCATCAACAGAGGTGTATTTCAAAAGACGTGCTTTGTTTTTCATACTTACCCTACAACAGTTGTGCGTCAGATGGAATATTCATGCCATCCTGATCTTCTATCATACCTTGGGTTCCTTGGTCTGCTTATCTTCTTCCTTGGCTCCTTGAGAGTCGTCTAGCATGTCATCCTTCTTATGATCATTGAGAGACACATCTGCGTAGTTTCAGTGGGCAAGGAAAACTAAGCAACTAAGGGATAAAACTGTGCAGTTTTAGGATGCAAGACACTACTACGAGATGAGGCCTTGGGAGGACACATTTGTGGAGTTTCAGGATGCAAGGCAGATTGAGCAGCACAAGGACAAAAATGCTCAGTTTTTGGATGCAAGGCACTGCTGTGGGATGAGGTCCTGAGAGGACACGTCTACACAGTTTCAGGATGCAAGGAAGACTAGGCAGTTGAGGGACAAAACTACGTAGTTTCTAGAGACAGTGTGTTCCGACCAAGGGAAGGACAGTGGAGGAAACCACTACGCATTTTTGAATGCTAAGGGAGGATGGGAAGATTTCCCCTTGAAGAAAAACAAACTTCCCTTTGCATAACAAGCAATAATCCCCATCCCCCAAAGATGACACATACTGTAGAAAGATAAAAGCGTGAACAACTCTTAAGATAAAAAAGGGGCGCTTGAGGTCATCAACTTACCAATAAGTGACTAAGGAACGATTGATCACAGGATTCCCAGTAGGCTCTGAAATTTGACTATATGCCAAAACCTTGGAGGGTGTTGCAGCCACTACAACATAAACTCTTTTGAATTATCATCGTAGAGATAGACTTGCATGGTTATAATTTACCTCCAAGCCTAAGCTTGGCCGAATAGAAATTTAGGGCCACCTTCTTCATCCCATTCAAAGTGAAATTTGTTGGAAATAATACTGAGGGGGGGGTGAATCAGTATTATCAAATCAATAAAACTTTTTCATTTCCATACTTAGATACATATACGCTACTTCAACGCAATTATTTCTAATGCAACTAGGGTATATCTAGAATACTTATGATTCAATTAATCCATTAAATGTTGATCTTTAGTTAGTGCATCAGAACTTCTTTAACCATATGTATAGTAAGCAGGCGCAGTAAAACAGAACAGATCATCACACACAAGAAGCACACATGAACACCATGATATAAGGTGGAAACCCAATGTGGGTGAAAACCACCTGTTGCAAGTCGTCTCTATCTTCTTTTAATAAGAAACTTCTTTTACAATAGTTCTGTACTGGTGCAGTCTTATACCAGTATGCAGACTTCTACCTATAGAAGGCTACAACCTTCTCTTGTTCTTCGGACTCTCCTGGAAGGGAGCTAAAACCCCCTTAGCTCTTGTATTAGTTGATCCACTTACTAGTACGTAGGTGCTAGCCTATTGAAATGCTCCAACATTTACTCGTTCTCTAGCTGCTACTGGAAGGGAGCTACCACCCCCTTAGCTCTTGTACTAGCTGATGTACTAGTACATAGTTGCCAACCTA
This sequence comes from Pinus taeda, assembly GCA_000404065.3. NCBI lineage: Eukaryota > Viridiplantae > Streptophyta > Pinopsida > Pinales > Pinaceae > Pinus > Pinus taeda. The sequence continues at coordinate 7,934 of APFE031478621.1, read as the reverse complement.
CAAAAGGCAACAACCTTCTCTTTCTTCCTCCAGGTACCACGTTTCATACATTTTCATACTGGATACTCTTGAAGCACAACACTATAATCTGAAGGCCATGTTTCATCCAATTTTCAGACTGGACCCATCAATATCATTGAAGCACAAAACAATCAATACTAGCATCATCAATTTTTGAATCACTGAAACATTGAAACCTTGTCAACAACACAGTCACTAGAACACAGAGCAGACTACAGAACTCTACAATAACAATCAAACCCAACTGCAACTTCAAACATCATACTTCATTATGTATACGCTATTACGATGAATCAAACCCGCGTATATACGCGCTTTCGCCAAAGCCAACCCGTGTATAGATCTATACATATTCAATCATGACTTTGTAGCTGTTTCAGACATCAGTCATACCCATATCATAACATGCGTATAATAAAACATGCATCAATAATTCAGATCTAGTCTATCCATGATCAAACCATATAAAGATGATTCATTTCAAACCATTTGATCCCGA
>APFE031478611.1:44400-60784 GCA_000404065.3 Pinus taeda | reverse complement strand
AAGGCGCCACTGAAGCTAGGGAAGCATCAGAGGCAGGGTTTCGCAAAAAATTGGGAGCTGGATTCTGGAGGAGTTTTCCTCAGTACTTTCTAGTGTTAGGGAGACAAGAAGAGGAGATTGAATTCATCTGCAAAGGAGGCCGCTATAGATCGTGCGAGTAGCCAGAGTTCCCATTGTGAGTTCCTATTGGAGACCACATTTTAGTTGCTAGAAGTCGAATCTATCTTTTTGAAGGCAGCGTGGGTGGATTCCAGAGGTAGAGGGAGGCAAGGTGACTTACTAGGAGGTGATTTTGAGGCTATATGAATTTCTAGAGAGAAGCAATGCGCATTTCCAACCAGGTAATGCGAATAGCCAGGAAGTGCACGCAGTTAGGAAAGCGCCAGATCAAGTAGCGGAGGGATATAGTTAGTCTCTAGTTTATTTTGCTAGAGGAGATCAATATTTGCTAGAGGTTTTCCAATGAAAGGCAACTAATTCATTGTACTCTCAAATTGCTATATAATAATAAAACCTTCATCTGATGGACTTGTTTTCCCTTCAGGGTTTTTCCAGGGATTTGTGAAGATTGCAATTATGAATTATAGCTATTTTCCATAATATTAATTTATAGAAGACAAATAATCTGATAGTAGATAGAAGATTAAATTCCAGTTTATTGCAATCGTGGAAATTTCACATGGTATCAGAGTGGTAAAGATCAAATTACAGGCTCTAGAAATGAGGTTTGTGCAGTTTAGAGAGAGATCTAAACCACAAAGAACTAGATTTGTGTAGGCTAGCCAGGCAGTGTGAATTGTAGAGAGGCAACAATTCGACTTCCAATTCATTCCAAAGGAAAAGTGTGAATTGTCTCATAGCAGTAGCAACAAGTAGTGAGGTTGCCAGAAAGTGTTTCCGGTGAGCATAGCAGAGATTCGCATAGCAGATATAGCGCAGAGATTTACAACACAAGGGTTTTGCAGTAACAGATCTGCATAAGGAAAGGAAGAGAAACACAAACAAGTTTTTAGAGAGGGAATTTCCATGAAAATTCTCAGAGGGTTTCCAATTTTCTAGTGTCAGGAAGGAATGCCGAAATTTCCAGAAATAAAGGCCAAGTTGAGGTAGTGCAAATTTCCGAATCATACTACCAGTTGAACAAGTGTGTGTTTCAAGGCTAGATGTGAATGTCCCAATGCCAGAAGAGGTTCCAAAGTTAGAAAGAGTTGCGTAAGGGTAAAGAATCAGGTAGTGTGAATTTCTGGAACAGGTTTCGTTGGTTAGTTTGAATTCCTAGTAGCAATGTTCCAGTGTGAGTTGGAGAGGAGAAGGTTAAGTTGATTTTTCATAAGGATGAGATTTCCCAGTTGATTGAATTTCACAGTTTTCAAACAAGATGGTCATAGTAAAATCAAGAGATCAAGACAAGTTGGATGGAGCCTCCAACTTTGGCATCTGGAAGACTAGGATGTTATTCCTTTTGGATGAGCATAGTCTAAAGGAGTTTGTGACAACAATTGTTGTTGTACTAGCAGATTCTATCTTGTTACATGATTACAGGAAGGACATGGCCAAGGCTAAGAGGATGGTCCTGTTACCCACCATTTTGTGGATGATATCCTTAGGAGAAATTTTTTCTCCAAGATGGTCCTCAGCGAGCAACTCCTTGCAACCACCAACTACCTTGTTGTACCACTTCTTCGCCACCTGAGCTAGCCATATAGTCCCTCACCCATCTGTGATGATCGTATGTTTGAAGGCGGGCCTCTCAAACCTAAAGGTATGCCTTGTCATTTGGTAATTAAGTATTGTAGTTTAGTTATCATGGAGACTTTTGGGCATGACTTAATGGGAGGATTCGGCAAAAAGAGTGGGCTAGGTTTGTGCTCTTGTCCCATGCTCTTGTCCCCTAGACCTCTTTTGGATGTTACCCTTGGATCCTAGTCCCGTGGGATCTCTTTTACTAACCTTTGGGCTCTCTTGAGAGGCTTATTCTTTTATTTACGAGCTAGTTTAGTGGGCTTGTCATCAAAAGTTAGTTATTTTCCACATTAATTTATTCTAGGGGCTAATGTAGGCCTAATTAGTTAAATCGAACTCATTTGTAGTGTATAAATACAAGTGATGTGAATTCATTTTAGCATCATTACTTGGATTTGGAACTTATATCTCTTTAGATATTTTCGCTATCCCTCTTGGAGGACAAATTTTTGGAGCATGGAATGAATTTTCAAGTTTGAATTATTTTCTCATGTCTTGGAGCTTCTTGAATTGTTGCAACTGCAACTAATTTAAATGTTATTGTGCCTTAATTTTGTTGAAGAATTTTTTTTGGAAATTATTTGTTTGGCTCTTGAATATGTTACTCATGATATAACATGCAATGAATGTTCCTAGTGACGAAATGTTATTTTTCTTCACGAAATTTCATATTTTAATAGTAGGTAATTGTTGAAGGTTGGTAGCTAGGGCATCAACTTTTGACCTCCTTGAGGAAAAATTTGGCCAAGCTAACGCATCTAGGAATCCAATAGCCCAAAGGACTAGGCACTAGTCCAAGAGATTTGGTGATCAACATCTCTTTCCTCCTTTTCTCCTAAATTTTAGTCCCATAAAGGTAGGGCGGAAATCTAGCACTTGTAGCGAGATTTTAGGAGGTGATTTTTCGGGAATTTGAGGATCCAAACATCAAGCTCAGGGTCTAGACAACCTATGCTCCATGTTTGGTGGGCATCCGCCTGAGTTTCATCCATAAAATCTCTTTCCTTAAGTGCTACTCTAAGAGAGAGAAAATAGGAAATATAGGGCTTGCAACAAAATTTTAGGGAGGTGAATTTTCAAGAATCCAAGGGTCCAAACATCAAGATCAAGGTCTAGGAGACTTATTCTCCAAGTTTGGTGTTTATCTGCCCAACTTCCATCCATAAAATCTCTTGCCCTAGGCGCTACGCTAAGAGGGAAAACCTAGGTCTTTCTCTCTCACCTTGGGGACTTCTTTGAGGGTTGTATGAACTTAGTATTCATTGCAATAAATCATAAGAAGCCCTTTCTTCACCCTTGCCTTGACCTAGTGAATACCTTGGAAGCATTTTTTCCCACAACTATTCATAAAACCCCAGGTCTAGCATAAGTCTTTGTTAGGTCTCTCAAAGAGAGCGAAGAGCCTTTAGGAAGTGTTAAATCATCACATAGAGCTTCTTTGAGAGTTCCTATATCATTTTGGAGATCTTGACTCTAGGTATACCTAACCTTATTGTAACATTATAAATCCCCAGATCTTGATTCATGCCTTTAGGTCTTTCTTGGAGAGCCATTAAGCTTCATTGAAGCAAGAGAGCCTTATATTGAGCCTCTCCTTTGAATGGGCAATGGAAATCTCTACATACCTCATCATTGATCCATCATCTTAAGTGATTTCCTCCATACTGGGACTCCTCCCATTGGTGAAAATACGAGAAGAGAAGGGGGCATAAGCTCTGGTGACAGTGGGCCTTTGTCCCAAATTGTTGTTTTGCTCTCTAGCCCTAGCCTAGAAACTAGGCTTGCTAGTTTGTGCAACAACAAGACTCTTTTTACCCTACTAATTTCGGCGGTGAAATATTCCACCCTAGTAAGTAAATTTCTTCTTTTCCTTTCTTTAGTTTGTTCTAGAAAAGCAGGAAGAAATCGTTTTAGCAAAAGTACATCAAACTAATGGAAAGGTCACGCAAAGTTTGTTGGAATTTTTAGGGTATTGTTAGTGTCTTTCCTTTGTGTCTAGTGAAGGCTTCTGAGCAAGTTGTGGAGGGTTTCACAGAAGTTGCCCTGAGGCACTTCGACTGTCGGAGGCCTAGCTCGGCCCCCTCATAAAGGTCATTTCTTGATCAAGATTATGATTTAATAAAGATCTAATTTGCAAGAAGACCATCGGTAGAACAACTTTCTCCTAAAGAAATTTGTGGGTTTTCTTAGTAAAGACAGGCATCATTCCAAGCAATACCATGTCTCCCCTTACACTATTTGGAGGGTGACATAGATCTGTGGAAAATTTGGAGTGCCCTAGAACAAACTAGCAGTCCCTATCCCAAAATTTGGAGGAGTTGAAGAGGGAAACCGTAGGCAGAGCCTAAGACATGGTTTGAGCATCTTCATATAGATCCATTTCTGAGATTTTTTGATATCATTTCTGCTCAATAAATTGTTCAGAACTTTGCAAATTAGTCTAGACTAGTTCGATCTCTGGTTAGGGTTACTTACTAGTAAAGATCAATTGAATTTTGGTATTGTACTAAAATTGTTGAAACTAGAACTTTTGGGAACTATTGAACGATTAAATCATAGCTATTTTACAATATGTTCTATTGTGTTTATTGAAGGAACAGTGTTATTTACTGAAAATTGTATTGTTTACTTACATATATCATATTGACTAATTTGTATCATTTCTAAGCCACAAAGGATTTTGTTGAAACCCTAAGTTACCATAGGGAAAACAATTCCCTTGCATATTATAGTGGTATCAAAGTTGTACATCCTACCAACTTGAGGGATTATGATGAGAACTAGTTTGATTGGGTAAATGACCATCACTCTTTCAAATTACAGAAGTGACTTCTCCCATAGGAGTCAGGAAAGATTGGAAGGAATTTTGGTTTAATCCTATCACTTATCTTCATAAGCATCTAACCATAAAACACGAGTTTGACGAGGAGAAGGCACACCTAGGTCAGTGTACATGGCTATACAGTTGTAAATAAAAGAGATCAATCTCTTGAACCTAATGATAAGAGAAAACAATTGTTAATTTTAGGTATGCTCTATGCTAGAGAAATTTATTTCAATTTTCACAGTTAGCTCAATATCTTTTCCAAATTAGCAATCACATGATCATTAAAGTAAACTACAGATAGAACATAAATATAAATCGCAGAAGACAAGAGGACACAAGATGTGGCACTAGCCAAGGACAAACCCCAATGTGGGGAAACCCTTGATCAATTCTTCTATATGTTCTTCAATAGTTCAACAGAGAGAGAGAGAAAGAGATAGTACATTTACAACTAAAGTCAACACTTTGACTTATCTAGATGAGAGCATAGATCATCTCTAAGAAGATGATATGTGAGATCAGTTGAATACATGCTGCTTCAACTGATTCTCCAAGGTGACTCCTTCACCTATCATTGTGCAGCATCTCGTCATCATTCTGCACCTCACTGTGCTGCACCATGTTGCACCCATCATCACAACGCTGGACCTCATGACTACCGCACCTAATGCTGTATTGTTCTACCATGTGTCATGATCGAACCATGTTGTCCATGTTAGTTGTCCCTTACATGCTTGTTGTACCATTGTGCTATACTTGCAACACCATGAACTTTCAATATCATACTGTTGCACCTCACCATTGTGTTGTCGCTCATTATGCTATGGTACACTTCATCACTATACCCATCATGCTACAAAATTCATCAACATGCTACTGCAATATATCATCATCACTGCTGCTTCCATCATCATGCTACTTCAATGTATCATCAGCACTATTTTGGGGCTTCTCTGTTTGCTACATTACATGACCGGTTAGGGTATTCTAATAGCAGTCCTAACCGCCTTCAAAATGTGGCCAAAATAGCCCTCCACAACTATAGTTTCTTTTCTAGGAGGGGAGGAAAGCCTTAGCTGCAATGCTCAGTTGTTCCAACCCCTATTCCACCCTTCGGCCTCCTCCTATCTACTGCGGCTTGCTACAGAAAGTTGTCCCTTAGCTGCGGCAACCCTTCTAAGGGATATTCCTTCCCCTAACCACTGCGAAACATTCCCCCTGCCTCTCAACCTCAATATATGGGTTGCGGCCCTCTTCAACAGCTCCTCGGCCTCCTAGAATAGCCTCCTAATTCCTCGTTGTTCTCTTCTAGGCTTGTTGCAGCTAGGGTATATTCATACCACCCTTAGGACAACGTATAGGCTTCCTTTTGATAACTTCTTAAGGTCTCTCCTTAGACCCTTCATGACTACGTATTATACTTCTTCATAGGGCAATGTAGGGCTTCTCCATAGGGTAGCGTAGGGCCTAGCCATAGGGTTGTGTTAGGGCTACTCCATAGGGCAGCGTAGGGCCTCTCCATAGGGTTGCGTTAGGGCTTCTCCATATGGCAGCGTAGGGCCTAGGGCACTCCCTCTAGATTAGGGCAGTGTTATCCCTTAGGATCTCTCCTCCTACTAAAACCCAAAGACAAGTAGAAAGGAAGAGATCCCAAGTGTGTTGAAATGACTTGAAGGCCACCTCTATTTATACTAAAACGTTGAGCACAAGTGTAGTTTACTTGGTTGCTGGCCAACCTTGACGAATAGTCCCATAACACTAATAAATTCATATCTCCATGAATACTTATCAGAATCGGATGATCTTTAGATCAATCCTACAACTCTCGATGAGAGGAATCCAAGAAAAATATCAGCTGCCATTAATAAGACGACCCACGTGGAGTTTGGCCCTGGCTGCCAATTTTAACACTCCCTCTCAACTAGGGAGAACTCCATTCGCTGATTCATATGCCCGACTGTACTCTCTGCCATCAATGCCCTGCACTGCTCTGTTGAACCATGAACAAGAAGAATTGATCGAGAATGTCTCATACCATTCTCTACTGACTCGAAGTCAATTTCATCTGAAGAGAGTGTGTCATATCACTCTTACTGACCTGAAGTCAGTTTTATTGATCCCAGATCAATATCACAAGAGAGTGTCTCAAACGACTCATACTGATCCTAAACCAATTGGAGGTCATCCTAGCAAAAGGAGTACGGTAGATACAACGATGCATTCATCGATAGTACTACTATGGTCCCTAACCCCATTTCTCTGCTCATTGATAAGATGAGAGGCACTTCCCATGAGTCACACACTGCATGGGTAGGATGCCTTGACAAGATAACTAATCATCTCGTCCCACAGGAGAACTAATCATCCTATCCGCACGAGAACTAATCATCATGTCCCAAAGCTGCCATGGGGTATCATAGGGGAAGGCTGAGCCATTCACCTTGTACACAGCACACCATTAGGGGGGTGAGTCGCCCTATGGTCATGTGTTGCTCCAGTAAGTACCCCAAGCCCCCAAGAGCTCCCAAAGCTCAATGCATGCAACATGCAGGACCCTTATAAGAAGGTCTCTCAACGATTCCAAATCGTTTGAGAAAGTCACAGATTTGACCTTTCCCTGGGACTTTGACAAAATGTCTGCGACCTATACATCAGTGTCAATGCGATGGAGCCTCCTCGCTCATCGACTTACCATATCTTAGATAAGGTAGTATCTGATGTCTATCTGGAGCAATCATCAAATATGGGATTCCTCAACAATTGAATCCCCCCTGGTTGTCACAGAGAATCACAGTGGTATTCATCATGTGTACAAACAGCTCACTGAAGAGCTTCCACAACCAGGCAATTTCACACAAGATCATACTCTATTAATTTTAGGTATGTTCTAAGCTTAAAGCAATTTATTTCAATTTTCACAATTAGCTTAATATCTTTTCCAGATAGCAATCACATCAGCATTAAAGTAAACTGCAGATAGAACATAAACATAAATCGCAAAAGACAAGAGAACACAAGATATGGAGCTAGCCAGACACAAACCACAATGTGGGGAAACCCTTCGTCAATTCTTCTTATATGTTCTTCAATAGTTCAGCAAAGAGAGAGATAGTACATTTACAACATAAGTCAACACTTCGACTTTCTAGATAAGAGAATAGATCATCTCTACATGAGATCAGTTGAATGCATGCCGCTTCAACTGATTCTCCAAGGTGACTCCTTCAACTATTATTGTGTTGCATCTCGTCCACATGCTGCACCTCAACGTGCTACTCCAATCACTGAGCTGCTCTCATCAGGGATCTGCACTCAATGCTGCACCCATCATCACAATGTTGGACCTCATGCTGCTGTTGTCACAGTGTCTAGCACTATTGTACATAGTGCCACTGCTGCACCATGCTTACTGTGCTATGTAGCTCCTATGTATGACTGCTATACTAATTACCATTGTTGTTATGACTTGTAGTCTTCCACACAGTCAGGAGATAAGTCTTTTTAGGACTGTAGTTTACCTTGGAGAGCTTTCTCTCATGCCACGCTACCCTTTGAAGGTGCTGCCCACCCTTGACAGTCTTTAACACAACCTCAGTTGTGTGCTATGGCTTGCAGCCTAACACAACAGCTAGTTGTAACTTTTGACATTCCCAGATGATACCCAAACAGTCTCAAATAGTAGCATTGCCTTCCTCATGAACACAGCCAAACTAACAACACTTACCTGCACTCAAACACATACTTCTAACCCTTGACAATGGGTCTGTCCATCTCTTATTACATTAGCATTATACAACCCTTAGAACAGGTCTAAGGCAGCCTTTATGGAGGATTGTTCCATCCTTTATGAGCTCTCAAACAGCCCTGTCTATCCTCTGCCTTCTAGCAAGATACACGGCCACCTCTTCAGCCCTTCAATGTTCCTTTATCACACAGTCACCTACAACAAACACACTATCCATTCTTAGTGCTATTCTAAGACACTTTCTTGCTGCGTTCTAGGGCTACCTGTGCTGCGTCTTAGGGTCTTTACATAGTTGAGTATTAGGGTTCCATTGACAGTGGCTTTAGGCTTCTTTGACTACGAATATAGAGCTTCTTAGGACAACGGATTTAGGGCCTCTTGGGACAATGAATTAGGGCTACCTGTTTGCTGCGTATTGGAGCTTTCTTGACAGCAAGTAGGACCACCCTTGATAGTGTCCTAGTCTCCTTTATGGCTGCGGATTAGGGACGCCCTTCAGCTGTGTTTTGGACCTCTCTTTACAGCGGATTAGGGCCTCTCTTTAAGTGTAGATTAAGGCACCTTTGACCTGTGGCTACGACACTTTAGGACTGTGCATTAGGGCTTCTCCTTCAGCTATGTATAGGCCTCCTTCACTATGGCTAGATCTCCCTATTTGGATAGCGGCTAGGCGTCCTCCTTGAGCTGCGAATATGACTCCCTCTTGACAGCGTATAGGGGTTTCTTTGAGCTGGATATAGGTCTCTTCTTACCTGTGAATAGATCTCCTCATAAGACTGCGACTAGGGCTCTTTAGTTGACTGCATCTAGGGCTCTCTTAGAAGACCATTTCCACTATGTCCTCCTTGAGAGAGGACAACCCAAACAAGTGGATAGGAGAGATCAAGGGAGATGAGTGTCTGAGGAATGACTCTCAAGTCATCTCCTTTTATACTAAAACATTGAACACTTGTGGAGTTAATTTGGTTGCTGGCTGACCTTGACGAATTGTCCCATAACACAAATAAATTCATATCTTCATGAATACTTATAGGAATCAGATGATATTTAGATCAATCCTACACCTCTCGATGAGCGAGATCCAAGAAAAATATCAGATGCCATTAATAAGATGACCCACATGGAGTTTGGCCCTAGTTTCCAATTTTAACACTCCCTCTCAACTAGGGAGAACTCCATCTATTGATCCATATGTCTGATTGTATTATCTCTGCCATCAGTGCCTTGCATTTCTCTGCTCTATTCTGCTCCGCTGGGCCATGAAGAAGAAGAATTGATCGAAAATGTCTCATACCATTCTGTACTGACCCGAAGTGATTTTCATATGAGGAGAGTGTCTCATACCACTCATACTGTCCCGAAGTCAGTTTCATTGATCCCAAATCAATATCACAAGAGAGTGTCTCAAACCACTCATACTGATCCTAGATCAGTTTCATTGATCCTAGATCAATGTCACAAGAGAGTGTCTCAAACCACTCATACTGATCCCAGATCAATGGAGGTCATCTTAGCATAGGGAGTATTGTAGAATCTAGATACAACGATGCGTCCATCGATAGTACTATTATGGTCCCTAACCCCATTCCCATGCTCATTGATCACATGAGAGGTACTTCCCATGAGTCCCAGACTACATGGGTAGGATGCCTCGACAGGAGAACTAATCATCCTGTCCACAGGAGAATGAATCAGCCTATCCCAAAGTCACCATGGGAAAACTAATCATCCCGACCCACAGGAGAACTAATTATCCTGTTCCTAAGTCGCCTCAGGGTATCAAGGGGAAGGTTGAGCCATTCACCTTGTACACAGCACACGATTAGGGGAGGGTGAGTCGCCCCATGGTCGTGTGTTGCTCCAGTAAGTACCCTAGGCCCCCCGGAGCTCCCAGAGCTCAATGCATGCAACATGCAAGACCCTTTTAAGAAGGTCTCTCAACGACTCCAAGTCATTCCAGAAAGTCACATATTTGACCTTCCCCAAGGGCTTTGACAAAATGTCTGCGACCTGTACATTAGTCTCAATGTGATGGAGCCTCCTCACTCATTGACGTACCATATCCCAGATCAGGTAGTATCTGATGTCTATCTACTGGAGCAATCATCGAATACGGGATTCCTCAACAATCGAATCCCCCCCTGGTTGTCACGTGTCTTCAATTGATCTCATGCAGAGATGATCTATTCTCTTATCTGGAAAGTCGAAGTGTTGACTTCTGTTGTAAATGTACTATCTCTCTCTCTCTGCTTAACTATTGAAGAACATATAAGAAGAATTGACGAAGGGTTTCCCCACATTGGGGTTTGTCCCTGGCTAGCGCCATATCTTGTGTTCTCTTGTCTTGGCTTGTCTTCTGCGATTTATGCTTATGTTCTATCTGCAGTTTACTTTAATGCTGATGTGATTGCTAATCTGGAAAAGCTATTGAGCTAACTATGAAAATTGAAATAAATTTGCTCTAAGCATAGAACATACCTAAAATTACCATGGTATCAGAGCTGAGGTGAAGACAAAGCCCAAGCAAGAGTGGAAGAGCAATCACCGAAGACAGTTGGAAAAGGACAAAAGGATCAGTAGATTCCTTATCCCTCTTCAAATTCCCCTAGCATGAAATCGAAGCAGAGAATGTTATCAGAATAGCGCAGCGGAAGCTTCTGATGGCCTACCTAAAGATCACTCCATTTGGAAGTCCGGATCTAAGGGTGGAAGGAAAGGAAGATCCCTTGGTTGCAATAAGTTCGACCATTATGTGAAGGAGTGTTCGAATGGCAGGGACACATCACTTGATGATGATAACAATCATTCCAAGGACATCTTCAATGATCAGAGGAATGACAGGTAATGCAAGTCATTAAGGAAACAACCGACTCTTCAGAGAAAGCAAGGAACCCCAGGTATGAAGAATCAAATGTTGTTTCTGATAAGATGAAGTGTTATCTTGTATTGGTCCTATCCTTCAGATAAAGAGAGGACCAACTGATTCTCCAAGGTGACTCCTTCACCTATCACTATGTTGCATCTCGTCCACATGCTGCACCTCACCGTGCTGCTCCAATCACTGAGCTGCTCTCATCACGGATCTGCACTGAATGTTGCACTCATCATCACAATGTTGGACCTCAGGTTGCTGCCGTCATAGTGTCTAGCACTGTTGTACATGCTTACTGTGCTACTACTGCTCCTATGTACGACTGCTACACTAATTTCCATTGTTGTTATGACTTGTAGTCTTCCACACAATCAGGAGATAAGCCTTTTTAGGATTGTAGTTTACCTTGGAGAGCTTTCTCTCATGCCACGCTACCCACCCTTGACAGTCTTTAACACAACCTTAGTTGTGTGCTATGGATTGCAGCTTAACACAATAGCTAGTTGTAACTTTTGACCTTCCCAGATGATACCCAAATAGTCTCAAATAGTAGCACCCATTCTTAGTGTTGTGTTAAGACACTTTCTTGCTACGTTTTAGGGCTACCTGTGTTGCATCTTATGGTCTTTACATAGATGAGTATTAGGGCTCCATTGGCAGTGGCTTTAGTCTTCTTTGACTATGAATAAAGAGCTTCTTAGGACAACAAATTTAGGGCCTCCTGGGACAGCGAATTAGGGCTACCTATTTGCTGCATATTAGAGCTTTCTTGATAGCAAGTAGGACCACCCTTGACAACGTCCTAGTCTCCTTTATGACTGTGGATTAGGGACTCCCTTTAGCTATGTTTTGGAGCTCTCTTTACAGCAGATTAGGGCCTCTCTTTAAGTGTAGATTAGGGTTTCTACTTCAGCTGTGTCTAGGCCTCCTTCACTATTGCTAGATCTCCCCATTTGGACAATAGCTAGGCTTCCTCCTCGAGCTGTGAATATGACTCCCTCTTGATAGCATATAGAGGTTTCTTTGAGCTGCGTATAGGTCTCTTCTTACTTCTAAATAGATCTCCTGATAAGACTGCGGCTAGGGCTCTTTAGTTGACTGCATCTAGGGCTCTCTTAGAAGACCCTTTCCAGTACGTCCTCCTTGAGAGAGGACAACCCAAACAAGTCGAGAGGAGAGGATCAAGGGAGATGAGTGTGTGAGGAATGACTCTCAAGTCATCTCCTTTTATACTAAAACGTTGAGCATTTGTGGGGTTAATTTGGTTGTTGGCCGACCTTGACGAATTGTCCCATAACACAAATAAATACATATCTTCATGAATACTTATCGGAATTGGATGATCTTTAGATCAATCCTGCACCTCTCAATGAGAGGGATCCAAGAAAAATATAAGTTGACATTAATAAGATGACCCACATGGAGTTTCGCCCTAGTTGCCAATTTTAACATCCTCGTAGCTATGTATTTGGTCTCGGCAGTGCTTATAGCAACCGACTTCCACTTCCCGTTCATCCAAGATATTGAAGCAGAATCCAAAGAGAACTAGCACTTAGAAGTGCTCTAGTGATCCTCCACACCGCCTACCCAGTCAACATTCGAATAATCATGAAGCTTCATATCCATCCATCCATGAGAGATTGTGCCCCTTAAATATCTCAGAAAATTCTTGGCACCAATCCAGTGAGGCTCAACCAAATATGAGCTCACCATGCTAACTGCAAAACATATATCTGGACAGAAGTTCACCAAGAACATCAATGCAAATGAGTTCATGAAACTCATAAGCATTTCCCAAATCTGGTTCGGCATCATCACCATATAACTTTTGAAAGTTAAGATCCTCGAGGTAGTCATGGGCTTGTAGTTTACCATTCCACATCTGGAATCCAACTCCCTCTTACTTCTGCAAGAAGTGAGAGGCTCTGCACCTATCAGAAAGAGGTCATTCTTAGAAGGTGCCGGTATGAGAGGTCTATCATCCACAACCTTCAAACAATGGTTTGGCTTCACTCTTAGTGAATCTCAGCTTCATCATCATTCCTCTCATATCAAACCAGGGCTGATTTGCTTCAAGCCATAGAGGGCTTTCTTCCACCTACATACATGAGATTCCCAATGAATCTCAAACCCCTCATGTTGTTCCAAGCCTGTGAACCTGCTACATGAGGGGAATGGTCCCCTTGTAAGATTTTCCTTCGGTACATCTCAGAGATGTACCTTCATGCTCCTCTTGAATTCAAGCATCCCAGTCACCATCTGACTCATATCGGGTAGGGTCCCATAATAGACCTCTGGTCCTAGATGTGTCAATTGACATGGTCCCCAATGGACCATCCTGCAACTTGATACAAGTTGCCAACCCTGAACCCATAAAAAAAACATCTTAGAAAATTTCATTTTCATACACGTACCTTTCCATCGATGAATGCCACCCTGAAATCTTTGACTTCCATTGCCAAAATGGACACCAGGTTCCTCTTATGATCAGGTACATAAAAGAGATTCTGTAACTAAATCGAGTTACCCTCGTTCAATTGAGGGTTAACACCCTTTCTGAGATAGGTGGTATCGGCTCCAAGTATAATCCCACAAATGTTTCCATCTCTACCAAATTAGAGAGAAAGCAACCTTCTATTCGATGGAGTACCTAGGGTTTCTTGCTTTTTTGGAGAGTCAGTCATTTCCTTGATGACCTGCACTGTCATTCCTCTGATCATTGAAGATGTTCCTGGAATGATTGTTATCATCATCAAGTGATGTGTCCCTGCCACTCGGACACTCCTTCGCATAATGGCCAAACTTATTTCAACCAAGGCATCTGCCTTTCCTTCCTCCCTTAGATCCAAACTTCCCATTGAAGTGATCTTTAGGTAGGCCATCAGAAACTTTTGCTGCACCATTTTGAAAATATTCTCTGCTTCGAATTCGCCCTTGGTGAATTAGAAAAGGGATGAGGAATCCACTGATCCTTTTGTCCTTTCCCAATTGTCTTCAGTGATTGCTCTTTCACTCTTGCTTGGGCTTTGTCTTCACCTCAACTCTGATACCATGTTACTCTTAGGTATGTTATTATCAATCACATCATCATTAAAGTAACTGTAGATAGAACATAAATGTAAATTGCAGAAGACAAGCCAAGCCAAGAGGACATAAGATGTGGCACTAGCCAGGGACAAACCCCAATGTGGGGAAACCCTTGATCAATTCTTTTTATGTGTTCTTCAATAGTTCAATAGAGAGAGAGAGAAAGATAGTACATTTACAACTGAAGTCGACACTTTGACTTATCTAGATGAGAGCATAGATCATCTCTAAGAAGATGATACATGAGATCAATTGAAGACAGGACATGCTGCTTCAACTGATTCTCCAAGGTGACTCCTTCACCTATCATTGTGTTGCATCTTGTCATCATGTTGCACCTCACCATGCTGAACCATGTTGCACCCATCATCACAATGTTGGACCTCGTGACAGTTGCACCTAATGTTGTACTGTTGTCCCATGTGTCATGATTGAAACCATGTTGTCCATGTTAGTTGTCCCATTGCTTGCTTGTTGTCCCTTGCATGCTTGTTGTACCATTCTGCTATACTTGCAACACTATGAACTTGCTATATCATACTGCAGCGCCTCACCATTGTGCTGCCCCTCATTATGCTATGATACACTTCTTCACCATACCCATCATGCTGCAGCGTTCATCAACATGCTGCTGCAATATATCATCATCATTGCTGCTTCAATGTATCATCATCATTGTTGCTTCCATGATCATGCTGCTTCAATGTATCATCATCATTGCTGCTTCCATCATCATGCTCCTTCAATGTATCATCATCACTTTTTTGGGGCTTCTCTATTTGCTACATTGCATGACTGGTTAGGGCATTCTAACAGCAGTCCTAACAGCCTTCAAAATGTGGCCAGAATAGCCCTTCACCACTGTAGCTTCCTTTCTAGGAGGGGAGGAAAGACTTGGCTACAATGCTGGACTGTTCCAACCCATATTCCACCCTTCGGCCTCCTCTTATCTACTGTGGCTTGCTACAACAAGCTATCCCTTAGCTGCGGCAGCCATTCTAAGAGATATTCCTTCACCTAACCACCCCAAAACATTCCCCCTGCCTCTCAACCTCAAGATATGAGTTACGCCCTCTTCAACAGCTCCTCGGCCTCCTGGAATAGCCTCCTAATTCTGTGATGTCCTCTTCTAGGCTTGCTGCGGCTAGGGTATATTCATACCACCCTTAGGACAACATATAGGCTTCCTTTTGATAGTGTCTTAAGGTCTCTCCTTAGACCCTTCATGACTGCGTATTATACTTCTTCATAGGGCAGCATAGGGCTTCTCCATAGGGCAGTGTAGGACCTAGCCATAGGGTTGCGTTAGGGCTTCTCCATAGGGCAGCGTAGGGCCTCTCCATAGGGCTGCGTTAAGGCTTCTCCATAGGGCAGTGTCGGGCATAGGGCACTCCCTCTAGATTAGGGCAGTGTTATCCCTTAGGATCTCTCCTCCTACTAAAACCCAAAGACAAGTAGAGAGGTAGAGATCCCAAGTGTGTTGAAATGACTTGAAGGTCACCTCTATTTATACTAATACGTTGAGCACAAGTGGGGTTTGTTGACCGCTGCGTGTCAACTACCCATAGCAGTACACCCCCTTTTTTCGCAAAAAAGGGGCAGCACTTGATCGAGATGTTCGTGCCATTCAGCAGTCATCGTCATTCCCCTGAGCTTATTAAAGTTGTAAACCCAGTCTGCATTTTGATGTAAATAATCTTAGCAGAGCTGAGTCATGTATGTAAATTGCCTAGGTGGACCTAATTTTCTAGTGGTAATCTTCATTCCGGAAGGTTTTTCGTCTCACCGATCCATGATCGGCAAAGTTTTCCTTCAACCTGACCTCAAAGCCAGAATGAATTTTATCACTAGAGTCTTAGGAGAATCCTAGTTTGTTAATCTGCTAGATTATGTTTGGTCACAAAACTGGGTGGTCTATGAGGGTCTGTCAAAGGGCTTTTTCCCCTTGAAGATGTAAAATTTGTTAAAGTCATGATGTAAAGAGTCTTGAGGGTTGAAAATGTTAATCCCCTCATGCGTCTTAGGTCCTAGGTCTTAGGGGAAATTTTTTCCAAAGGCTATGTTTGATGATCCATGATAAAAACAATAAAAAATAATAATTAAAGATAAA
>APFE031478611.1:2976-27247 GCA_000404065.3 Pinus taeda | reverse complement strand
AATGAGGAAAAGTCCTCTTATATTTATACACAACGTTGGTGTTTGAATAGATGTGACTGTTGGCTTCTGAGCCTACATGAGTTGTAGGTCGGCTTGATAATAATTCCATAATCAAAATAAATTCATATCTCCATGAATACTTATCGAAATCGGATGATCTTTATATCAACCCTACACCTCCCGACGAGAGGAATCTAATAAAAATATTATCAGCCATGAATAAGATGACCCACATGAAGTTTTGCCATGGTTGCCAATTTTAACAAAGGGAGACATAGAGTGGGTAGTGGAGCTGTGTGCATCAGAGGCAGGGACCACAGGGCAGACAGTGCACCGAGAGATACAGTCCATCCTTGACCGGTATGCCACAGTATTTGGGGATATTCCGCCGGGACAGCCACCGGATCGGGGTTTGAGCACACCATTGAGCTTGAGTAGGGCATACAGGCAGTGATTACTACCCCCTATAGGCATCCCAAGGCCTATCGGCATGAGATTGAGCGGGCCATTCAATAGTTGTTGGCTCTTGGGCACATTCGGCAGAGCAGGAGTCCTTTTGCTTCTTCCGTGGTGTTGGTGAAGAAGAAGGACAGCACATTGAGGATGTGCATTGACTACAGGGCCCTGAACAAGAAGACACTGGAGAACAGGTACCCCATACCCAGGATCGATGAGTTGATGGATGTGTTGAGAGGAGCATGGTTCTTCTCGAGGATTGATTTGAGATCTGGGTACCATCAGATTCGCGTGAGGGAACAAGACATTCCCAAGACCGCCTTCATGTGTCACTATGGGCACTTTGAATTTTTGGTGATGCCCTTCAGGCTAACCAACGCCCCAGCTACATTCCAGTCTTGCATGAATCAAATCTTCTGCAATCACTTAAGGAAGTTTGTGTTGGTGTTCTTTGATGATATCCTCATTTACAACAAGACTTGGAAGGAGCATCTCCAGCACATTGAGACAGTATTGCGCATCTTGGAGGAGCAGCAGTTCTATGCCAAGCTCTCTAAGTGTGAGTTTGGGTTGACAGAGATGTTATACTTGGGACACATCATAGGGGTGGACGAAGTGAGGGTCCACGAGGAAAAGATCAGGGCCATCGGAGATTGGCCGGAACCGAGAAAAGTGACAGAACTTCGAGGATTCATTGGCATTTTCACTTACTACCGGAAGTTCGTCAAGGGTTTCTCACAGCTTGCTGCACCACTGACAGATTTGACGAGGAAGGGGGCATATAGTTGCTCGGATACAACGCAGCGAACCTTTGACAGGCTCAAGGAGGTTATGAGCCGCTGCCCAGTGCTTGCATTGCCGAATTTTACGCAGCCATTTGTTTTGGAGTGTGATGCGTCAGGAGAGGGGATCGGCGCAGTGTTGATGCAGCAAGGTCACCTTATAGCCTTTGAGAGGTGGAAGCTCCTTCCGCACGAGAGGTTGTATTCTATATACGACAAGGAGATGCTGACCATCAGGCATGCCTTGGCCAAGTACCGGCAGTATTTGGTGGGTAACAGGTTCAGGTGAGGACTAATCACAACAGCCTCAAGTTCGTTTTGGAGTAGAAGCAGCTACAGGAGAGCCAGCAAAAGTGGATCAGTAAGATCCAAGCGTATGACTTTGACATTGAGTATGTCAAGGGTAAGAACAACGTGGTAGCAGATGCTCTTTCACGTAGACCAGCTACGTTGTCTCTTATGAGCTTGGACGCAGACTGGAGGGCTCGACTCCTAGTAGAGTACTCCAAGGATAGATTTGCATGTGAGGTTCTGGATGGGCAGGTGGCAGATGACAGGTACATGGTGGTCGATGAGATCATCTACTACAGGGACTGGATCTTCTTGACTGAGGGATCTCAGCTCAAGAAGAAGATACTTCAGGCGTCACATGATTCACCATTGGCAGGTCATCAGGGGTTTACCAAAACCTACAGGGCCATTAGAGAGAGGTTCTCATGGAAGGGCCTCAAGGAGGACGTACTCCAGCATGTCCAGGAGTGTGATGTTTGCCAGAGGAACATGGGGGAGATGAACCATCAAGCAGGACTATTGCAGCCTCCTCCCATTCCAGAGGGAAAATGGGAGTGTATTTCAACGAAATTCATCACAGGGTTGCCCATGGTACAAGGCAAGCACTGCATCTTTGTTGTCGTTGATCGGCTTACAAAGTACTCACACTTTTTCACCATATCCGCACACTACACAGCAGAGCAGGTGGCCAAGTTGTTCTTCAGAGAGATTTTCAGGTTACATGGTCTTCCCAAGACCATCACCAGTGACAGGGATAGCCATTTCATGGGTGGATTTTGGCAAGAGCTTTTCCGGTTGGTGGGGACTGAGTTGACACCGAGTACTAGTTATCACCCACAGATGGACGGGCAGACAGAGATAGTTAACAAGTGGCTGGAGGGCTACTTGCATAACTATGTCAGTGGGTAGCAGCGAGCATGGTTGAAGTGGCTGCATCTGGGGGAATACTGCTACAACACTACACATCACATGTCCATTGGTATGTCACCATTTTATGCTTTGTATGGATATCATCCCTTATCTTTTGTTGACGTGATGTTTGGTGCTAGCAAGGCTCGGAGAGCCAAGATTTGGATCCAAAAATGTCAAGATATTCTCCGAGCTCTCAAGGATAATATGGCTACAGCGCAGAACCAGCAAAAGCTATACGCTGACAGGGGTTGGGTGGAGAGATAATTTGAGGTAGGGGACTTGGACTACCTACAATTATAGCCATATCGACAGTCACCACTGAAGCAAAAGGGAGCTAAGAAGCTCAAGCCTCGCTTTTATGGGCCATACAAGGTGATACACGGGATTGGACAGGTTGCGTATGAGTTGGAGCTGCCCCAAGGCAGCAAGATTTATAATGTCTTTCATGTATCATGCCTGAAGAAGGCATTGGGGCAGCATGTGACAGTGACAGATGAGCTACCACCCACGGATGATGAGGGGCATTTGGTGTTACAGCCAGAGGCTATTATTGATACCAGGAGAGGCAGCTACAAAACAGGACAATCCGAGAATTCTTGGTGAGGTGGAAGAATTTGCCGAATGAGGATGCCACTTAGGAGAGTGAGAAAATTTTGCAGCATCCATCACTTCAATTTCTTGAGGACAAGCAACATTTTGTCGGGGGAGACTGTAATATTCGTAATTAGCCATGGCTAATTAGAATATTCGATTTTTCTCAATTTTGCCTTGTATAGTTATTTGTAAATAAAAAGGTGAGGAAAAAGGGGACATAACTCACTTTTAGAATAAAAGTCACTCCTAGTAGCACAAGGTTGTGACTTAAAGGGGAGCCAAGGGGGCCAAAGGACCACGCAGACACTTGGAGGGACTGCGCAGATGGGAAAAGGAACACGTGGAAAAGGAGGTTACGTTGGAGGAGGTGAGCCTTGGGGTTGAGAGAGGCCAATGCTATAAAGGAGAGAGGAGCCTCCTCATTTTGGCATTCAGTTATGAGCATTTGAGCTAGTCACTTCGGCTTGGAGCACGCTGGCTGTTTAGCCTATCTGCAGCACTGTTTAGTGCACTGAGTGTCTCCATTCGGAGATCTCACCCTTAGCCCCGGGGGACTTCAAGTGCCTACTCGGGCAAGGTAGTTTCAACCATCTTTTTGTAGTAGTTTTGATATTTGGCATTGAGGTGGAGCTGAGCATTGGAGGACTGCACAGTCTTGAGAGAGAGGGACACAGTTCTTCTGGGGGCAGTTCCAGATTGGGGGTTTGTAGAGGAGTTGAGCTAGGAGATTGAGCAAGAGATCAATTCTTGCATATTGGAGGAGTTTGGCAGAGTTTCAGGCAGTATCTTGGAGAATTCTACTCAGTGGCAGCGCAGAGCCTTGAGGGGCGATTTTCGGGGCTCAGCCATTTCAGAAAGGCTTTCTAGGTTTTTCTGGGTTTACTTAGTAGAGGCTAATTCTAGAGTTTCAGCATTTTCTAAGGAGGGGAACAGCCCCAAATCCTCATTTGATTGCCAGTAGTAATAGCAGCACGACAGTTTCCCAGCAGCATCCACGCAGTTCAGAGAGAGGTCATTCCTTTGCTATTCTGAGTGTATTTCTTCACTTGCCTGCTGCAAGTCGAGGTGCTATCTTTCTGATCACCTCCTGGGGGCAGTTCCAGATTGGGGGTTTGTAGAGGAGTTGAGCTAGGAGATTGAGCAAGAGATCAACTCTTGCATATTGGAGGAGTTTGGCAGAGTTTCAGGCAGTATCTTGGAGAATTCTACTCAGTGGCAGCGCAGAGCCTTGAGGGGCGATTTTCGGGGCTCAGCCATTTCAGAAAGGCTTTCTAGGTTTTTCTGGGTTTACTTAGTAGAGGCTAATTCTAGAGTTTCAGCATTTTCTAAGGAGGGGAACAGCCCCAAATCCTCATTTGATTGCCAGTAGTAATAGCAGCACGACAGTTTCCCAGCAGCATCCACGCAGTTCAGAGAGAGGTCATTCCTTTGCTATTCTGAGTGTATTTCTTCACTTGCCTGCTGCAAGTCGAGGTGCTATCTTTCTGATCACCTCCTGTACTCATTCCATTACTTAGTATAATAAAATGGCTTAGCATTTCTCTCTGCATTTCTCGAGTCTCTGTTTATATTTCATGTTTACATTATTATATGTTGCACCACTGTTATTTTTATCATTTTGAGCTTCCCGGTTATTATATCATTTGTGCGTATTTGGTTGGAGTTTACTGGGGTTTTGGGGAATATCTCTGAAACAGGATATTACACAGCACCATACACTACCCTTCCTTCAAGAATTTTGCACCCAAGACACCTCCATACATGCTGAACCAGCCTCTCCTTGCCTCAGCCCTCTAGGGAGATGTCTCGGCCTCCCCTCTCAGCGATTCGGCCCTCAAACATACCCTAGAAACGGCCCTAAAACACCACGTTGTTTTGTCCCTCTTTGCTGCGGCTAAAACAAAGAATATTTAGGCTGGCTATATCATGAACAACGTTTAGGACAGCTTTAATATGGACAGAGTAGAGACTTGTGTCCACCATAAGAGTTTCCCTCCATGTAGGCTACCATATTAGGACGTAGAGCCTTCTCTTCATTGAGGGCATCTAGATCTAGGGCATGCCTTCTCCATGACAACATTGAGTTAGGGCATCCTCTCCTTAGGGCTACGCAGTTTCTTAGGATCTCTTCTTCCCACCAAAAACCCAAATACAAGTGGAGAGGAAGAGATCACAAGTGTGTGTTGAAATGACTATCAAGTCACCTCCTTTTATACTAAAACATTGAGCACATGTGGGGGTTATTTGGTTGTTGGCTAACCTTGACGAATTATCCCATAACACAAATAAATTCATATCTCCATGAATACTTATCGGAATCGGATGATCTTTATATCACTCCTACACCTCTCGACAAGAGGGATCCAAGAAAAATATCAGTTACCATTAATAAGATGACCCACAAGGAGTTTGGCCCTAGTTGTCAATTTTAACAAAAATCGATAAAAATATCGCTTATCGCAACCAACTACTAATTATCCAATGTATTTAATTCTAAGAAAAAATATATACTGCAAATACTAAATAAAAACACAATTGTAATATTCACAAAATAGGCTGCAGAAACTTGGATAGAAAACCAATCACAATATGGAAACAACTATTTTTGGACAAAATATCCCAGGTAAAACCCCGGGGGAAAAACTACTTATTCAAATCTGACGGTTTTATTAATAATCTTCAACAAATTTTGCAATTGATAAATATTACAACCACTTGCCAAACCACGACAAAGCTCAAGAAAACTATTTCTTCACCTCCGCATGTTGACATGACAACTAGAAGGCTTACAACCTCCCTCTGTAACCTGACACAACCTTTATGCAATTCGCAGTGATTCCCTGCAATTCACTCAACAACTGGAAATCTCGATATATTAAACTGGCAACTCGTACGACCTCCGCCTAGCAATCTCGTAGAGCCTCCTCTTGGCAATATCGACCTCACTTTCTGCAAAGTAACTCTAGGAGAATACCTCTTTCGGATCTCAGAAACTGGAAAAATACTGATGAAAGAAAACCGCAAAAAATATTCAATGCTTCAATTGTTGCTAAAACCCTCACTGGTCTCAATCATCAGATAATGATCATTGTGATCTCCAAAGTTTCCCATCAATTTCGTTTATAATCTCTAATTGAGAAATCATTGGCCAAGATCTAGATATGAAATGATCTAATCGATTGCTAAGATCACTTGGAAACTGTACTAGAAGTCCTTAGAGGAAAATCGACCATGTCTCAATTATTACTAATTAATAAATCTATTTCCCTAAAGGATAAAACTTAAGAAAATAATTAAAAAGAATAACTTGGGCTTAGAGATATTTTATGCTCTTGCAGCCCTACCCTTACTGACACCCCTTGACGCTAGAACACCTATCCAAGCTACATCAACCAACACTCCCTCTTAATGAGGAAGGTGTTCTATGTTGTACACCATTGTGCTATGTCCTTGCATCTGGAACACCTGTCACCACATGGCCCATTTCATTATGCCACAGCTCTCTCAGCCCACTACTGCAAGCGATGAATGCAAACTCATCCTCTAACCATCTAGAAAACTCATTTGTAGTTGTTGTTGTAAGCTTCCCGTCCTTCTTGTCACATTTCTTCTTGTGCGGGCGATTGCTTCAGTAGTGGCCAAACTCGTGACAGCCATTGCACTTGATCTTCGACATGTCCTCCTTTACCTCCTTGGAGTTGGACCCTGTTGTCGCACATATTGTCTAAGCAGCACGACAACGCTCAGACCAGGGGCTGTCACCCTGATCCCAGATCCCTCCATTTAAGCCGTCTCCCTGAAGGCTAAGGGGGGTAGACCCTATGGGAAAAAGGAAGACCAACTGGAAACTAGCTGGCTTGGGAGACACAGCAGGGGGAAATAAGCACTTGATCGATGTTAGAATTTGCTTAGATCTTTAAATGATTAAGACCAATGCCTTATGGAGTTAATTAATTACTGTTGCTTATGAAGTAATTTAATGATTGATTGAAAATATTTACAAAATATCAAACATGTCACGAGCATTATATAATCCAAGCAGTGATTAATTTCACCAAATGCAAGATATTCAATAGATGCACGATGTTCTCGTAAATAAATTTCAAAATATCAAATACTTTAAGCAACCACGAAATTTAAATGCTAACCAGTTTCGAATAGTTAATCCCCAGATATAAACATTTAAGCACATTTAACTATACCACAACAGAAAAAAGACTTTAAAAGGAATTTCCAATTTTTCATTAGTCTTTTCAGAATTTTTAAATATATAAATATATTATGAGATTTTTTCTAAAGTGAAACAACCAAAAAACTAAATCTAAATGATAACAAAAATCTAAACTATACAAGATTCCTAATAAAAGCTTAAGGATGAAATTTTTTATGCTTTCTAAGATGATTTATATTTTTTAATATTTTATAACTTTTGATTTATGAAATTGGAATCCAAACAAAACTAAATTAAAACTAAAAACCTAAAAGAAATCAACACCTAATCTATATACAAAAATGAAAATCGAATTCTTTTTATTTTCAAATATTTTTATTTTTTATATTTTTGATTTACTTTAAAATTAAAACAAAACTAAACTTTAAAAAATCTGATCATCAAAACTAAAGCCTAACCCAAAGAAAAAAAATCGAAACTAATCCTAAGAATATCTAAAAATAAAACTAGAACTTAAGCAAAAGTAAATAAATAAAAAGTCAAACTTTGGAAATCGAATTTTTTATTTATTTTTATATATTTACATACTTCACAAAAAAAGAAAACATACACTAACTAAAATAATCTATACTAAACTTAAGACCAAAGTCAAAAAGAAATGAACTAAAGCTAATACCTAATCTAAAAAAATGAAAATCGATTTTTTTTTCTTTTTTTTCAAACTTTTTATATATTAACACATACAAAAGAGAAATAATACGTTAACCTAGCTTATATGCATATAAAATCAAAAGGTAGTGCACAGAAAAATCGAAATTGACGGGAGGATAAAGAGATGCGTGGGTGAATAAGCGTGAAATGGCAGCGGGGAGAGGTAATGCGTGGAGTGCAAATGGAAGCTGGACAGAGCAAGGAAATCACGGGAGATGAGGGTTGGCAGCACGCTGGAGGCCATAGGCTTATATTGAATGAAATCTAAGGTGTGGTGATGCGTAGGAAAAGTTGAGTGACGATGTAGCAACCTGCAAGGTAATCCAACTACGATGAGACTGCAAGGAAACCGAACAGGCAGCGTAGGAGTTCGGAACAATCCAGTAGCCAGCCTTTCAAACCAAAAAAAAAAAAAAAAATACTGCGGAAATGAAACCCCAGCAGACAGATACCTTGGAGAACCTCGAATTTTTCCAAAAAAAACCCTGCAAGAACTGATCCTGAGGCCAGATCTTACCCTCCAGGGCCTAGATTTGGTTTCAAACAAAAATTTCTTCTCAAACCTGTAACCTGCAATGGCAAAACAGAATACCTAGAAACAACATGCGCAAGAAACAAAACTAAAAACCCTAAAACCTGCTAAATAATTACACTATTCACAGTTTAAAGGCTCTAAATAACCAAATTTGTCAGTATGCCACAAAAATATTTTTAGAACTTTAAATTTAAAATGAGGTGCTTCAAAAAACCCTTCGTGCATTCACCAAAAAATTTCAAATGATAAACCTGGGATCAAAATTGGTTGGGCTCTTCAGAAAATGCAATCTGGGAGTTGGCTGGTTCAGCGGAGAACTTCCCTGGACGCCCGGTAATCTCAAAAAAAAGGATTTCCTGCACAGCTTAAATCAACCATTAATGAAGAAGGAGAAAACGATACTAAAATCCAAATGTAATGGAAATACCTGCCATCATATCCAGAAATTTAACTACCATTCAAATCCTAGCGACTAAATAAAATATCTGTGTTTAAAATCACTCTTCATCAAACTATCATCAATGGCTGAAAATAAATTTATGCAGAAAAATAAAACATCTTACAGCAATTCCAGAAGAATAACACCAGCAAGATTTCAACCCCAAAGTCTTTCTTTATTGCACAAAAAATGATTACAAGAGAGCTTTCTTTAGCACACGACTCAAAGATCGAATGACCTCAAATGACCCCTGACACCCTATTTAAAGAAAAAAATTTTCCAATGGCTAGTTCGAGTGATCCATGTCAAAGTGATTTCAATAGTCATTGAGGATCAAAATCTCTTTTAATCTCATCCGTCGAAATTTTAAATATATTAAAAAATTAAAATCTTGCATTTATCTCCTCAAAACTTTGACATATTATTATTTTATTTTATTTATTATTTATTATTTATTATTTATTAATTTTATTATTTTATTATTTTATAATTATTTTAATTATTTTATTATTTTATTATTTTATATTTTTTAATTATTTTATATTTTATTATATTATCTTTTATTTTTATTTTTATTTTTATTTTATTTTTACTGGACCCTCGAACTTAGCCTTTGGAAAAAACACCTAGGACCTAAGACTTATGAGGGGATAAAACATTTTATAATCCTCAAGACACTTTACATCATGACTTTTACAATTTTACATCTCAAGGGGGAAAACCCATTTGACATAAACCCTCATAGACCACCCAGTTCTGCGACACAAATATAATTTAGCAGATCAAGAAATTTGTAATAACCTAACCAAATAGCTAGGATTACTTTTACATAGACTCGACCTAGCACACTAGGATTCCCCTAAGATTCTAATGACAAAATCCATTCCGACTTTGGGGTTAGGCTGAAGGAAAACTCTGCCAATCATGGATCGGTGAGACAAAAAACCTTCCGAAACGTAGATTATCACTAAAAAATTAGGTTTGCCTAGGCAATTTACATACATGACTTAGATCTGCTAATATTATCTACAATTTACACATGCAGACTGGGTTTACAACATAATATGATCGGGCTAATGATGATAGTCGAATGGCATGGACACGTCGATCAAGCGCTACCTCTTTCGCGAAAAAAGGGGGTGTACTGCAATGGGTAGTTGACACGTAGTGGTCAACAGACCCTTTACTGGATCCCTTCTTCACTTGGCCCTTACTCACTAGAGAAACATTCTCGTTGTCATCTCCCTTCTTCTCAGAACTACTACTACTACCATTGTTGCCTTTCACAGGGCTCAATCGAAGCTCCTCTGGTGTGAAGTCATTCCACAAGCAGTACCAAGTAGGAAAATTAGATCTTCCACTAACCACTTGCACAAAAACATCCCACTGCTTCTAAAACCCATTCAAGGCTATTCTCACAAGCTCTTTGTCCTCGACCTTCTCTCCAATGGTTGCTAGCTCATGTCTTATTGTCTTGATGCAGGAGACATAACTGACAACGTTCTCTCCCTTATATTTTTGGTGCTTTTGAGCTTCTATCTTAGGATCATTTTCCTATTCATATTTTTATCCTGGAAAAGATTGTTGATGGCATCCCACATCTTCTTGGTTGTATCTTCTTCCGCTAAATGTGGAACTATGTGGTCCTTGACCCCATCTACAATAATATGCCTGGCCTTCGCATCATCTTTCTAGTACTCATGCAATATGATAGGATCTGTTGGTACAAAAATATGTGACATAGAAAACTCCTTCAATCCATTCTCTTCTAAAATAAGAAGGCATCGGATTCTCCAAACACCAGAGTTTGATGCACCATCCAAACAATCTTGATCCCTCAATCTTGTTGAAGCCCTTAAGAGGAAATAAAAATAATCTACCTACTAACAAAAGTACCTAGGAAACTTCACGATCTCCCTCTACAAATGTTCTCGACTTCTACTAGGCAACTCGCACTACCCACTAGACCTCTGTGCTTTAGATTTGCTCTAATTCTATGTGAAAAATCGTTAAAAATATCACTTATTGCAATCAACCGATACTTAGCCAATATATTTAATTTTGAGCAAAATTATGTATTAAAAATACAAAATAAAAATGCGATTGCAATATTCACAAAATAAACTATGGAAACTTTGATAGAAAATCAATCACAAAATGGACACAATCATTTTTGGACAAAACATGTTGATTTGGGGTAGCATCAGATGTGCTCTAACAATGAAAATTGGTGGAGAGGCAAAAGCACATGAGATCTCCAAGACTCACAAATGGTTTGGACAGATTGTACCCGGTTTGGGAGATATTAAAATAATTAATATTTTTAATGGAGTTCTTAAGCCTAAACTTACAAAAAATAAAATATTAATGGGTATTAATATAAAACTGGGTTAGAAGGTTCCAAAAGTCGTGGATCAAGCCAAATCTAATCTTAGCCGTTGATTAGAGATTTAATCTCGGTCGTTCAAGAACCAACGAGAAAAGTATAAGAAGAGGCTTAAGGGTCAGTTGGAGAACACACCAAAGTCATCAATCATTCATTTTGCTAGAGCGAGGTTGCTAAGAAAAGTTGAATCAGTGATCAGCAACAAGGGGTAGTCAGTACTGGGTAGAGAGGCAGAGACAGTACCAAGAGACCAACGCAGAAGTAGAGAGCGAGAGGCAGCAGCCAGTTCAGGCTACGGAAAGCCCAGCAGAGATAATGCAAAGGCCAGATGGACTACGTTATCCACGTAGAGGCTACAGGAGTGACGCAGAGAGTCCCAAAGGCTACGCAGTGCCTCAGAGGGCTAATGCAAAGAGGTTTGAGGCTGACGTAGGGCAGCAGGGGGCTGATGCAAAGGCTAGAAGGGCCATCGCAGAGCTTCAGAGACACTGGAGAGGGTTTCATGGGATAGGTTTTCTGAATACCTGTTTCCGAATAGAGAGGTATTGCTGTCGTGTATTTTTCTCTGTTGGGTGAGCTGGTTTGGCAACTAGTTGTACTCAAGGAAATATTGCATAATAATAAACCCTCAGAATAGCTGCACCGGTTTTCCCGCATTGGGTTTTTCTGGGGACGATTGTCCAAAAATAACGGTGTCACTTGTGTGTTTGTTTTCTTTCAGTTGATAATCTATAGATGTTGAGAGTGTATTGTGTTTATTTCGTTATTTTATGTTTTAAATAACTTGTTTGAATTTAACAAGAAATAACCCAGAAGAATACAGATTAAATTTCTAACAAATAGACTTAGAAATTTCAACATGGTATCAGAGCGTGGTTGCAAATCACAAGAAAGCTTAAGGCATCAGCTGAGCAAAGCATTTGTAGCAGATTCAGCTATCTCGAGCAACAAAGTTGATCCTCGTAGAAAGCGACATAGGAAGGGTTGTCACAGAGAGATTGCATCATCAATCCGAGCCCGAGAGAGGCCAGCGCAGAGGCTGAGGAGGGCAGAAACATGCTCACGCGGATCCACGCAGAGGCCAAGAGGGATGACGCAGTGGGCTGAGGGAGTTGTTTTGCTAGTGCCGAGATTGCGCAGAGCCAAGAGGCTCAATCCTTCAGTTGCTGGGGCGAAGGAAGCTGTGGGTAATTTGCGGGGGCGAAGGAAGCTGTGGGTAATTTGCGAAGTTGGTGGGGTACTGTGGTCAAAACAGTACCTAACAGGGCAAAAACAAGGTAAAGAGAGTTGTTGCTGGGAAGATTTCTAGCCAAGGAATCTGGATCAGTGTTGCAGTTGCACAGAAGATCGAAGAGGGGAAACTTGACGGTTGGCAGAAGGATTTCCAGGAGGGAAATTGGTACTCAAAGGATGTCCAGAAGAGAACTTCCAGATGGGAAGTAGCGAGACTCGGAGGAGTCGAGCCGAGAACTTCCACACGAGAAGTAGAGAGAGTCAGCGGGAGTCCAACCGAGAACTTCCAGGCAGGAAGTAGAGAGACTTAATGGGTATTAATATAAAACTGGGTTAGAAGGTTCCAAAAGTCATGAATCAAGCCAAATATAATCTTAGCCATTGATTAGAGATTTAATCTTGGCCATTGAAGGACCAACGATAAAAGTATAAGAAAAGGCTTGAGGGTCAGTTGGAAAACACACTAGAGTAATCAGTCATTCATTTTGCTAGAGCGGGGTTGCTAAGCAAAGTTGAATTAGTGATCAGCAGCAAGGGGCACTGAGTATTAGGCAGAGAGGCAGAGACAGTGCCAAGAGACCAGCGAAGAAGCAGAGAGCGAGAGGCAACAGCCAATTTAGGCCACGTGGAGCCTAGCAAAGGCAGTGCAGAGGCCAAAGGGACTGCATCATTTACGCAGAGGCTGCAGGAGTGACGCAGAGTGTCCAGAGAGCGAGAGGCAATAGCCAATTTAGGCCACATAGAGCCCAACAAAGACAGTGCAGAGGCCAAAGGGACTGTGTCATGCACGCAGAGGCTGCAGGAGTGACGTAGAGTGTCCCAAAGGTTGCGCAGTGCCTCAGAGGGCTGACGCAGAGAGGTTTGAGGCTGACACAGGGTAGCAGGAGGCTGACAAAGAGGCCAGAAGGGCCAGGGCAGAGATTTAGAGACTCAAGAGAGGGTTTCATGGGAGAGGTTTTCTGAATACCTGTTTCTGAATAGAGAGGTATTGTTGCAATGTACTTTTTCTCTGTCAAGTGAGTCGATTAGGCACCCAGTTGTACTCGAGGAAACACTGCATAATAATAAACCCTCAGAATAGCTACACCAGTTTTCCCGCATTGGTTTTTTCTGGGGACGATTGTCCAAAAATAATGGTGTCACTTGTGTGTTTTTTTTCTTTCAGCTAATGATCTGTAGATGTTCAAACTGTATTGTGTTTATTTCGTTATTTATATGTTTTAAATAACTTGTTCGAATTTAACAAGTAGAAGAAATAAACAAGAAGAATACAGATAAAATTTCTAACGAATAGTCTTAGAAATTTCGACAAAACATCCCAAGAAAAACCCTAAAGGGAAACAAATTCTTCAGATTTGAGGGTTTTATTATTAATCTTCAGTAAACTCTACAATTGATCAATATTACAATT
This sequence comes from Pinus taeda, assembly GCA_000404065.3. Taxonomy (NCBI): domain Eukaryota; kingdom Viridiplantae; phylum Streptophyta; class Pinopsida; order Pinales; family Pinaceae; genus Pinus; species Pinus taeda. Next base: position 13,326 of record APFE031478611.1, on the reverse strand, counting down.
GCTTGACAAACCACGATAAAGCTCCAGAAAAATATTTCTTCACCTCCACAGGTCGATTTGACCATTAGAAGGCTTATGGCCTCCCTCTGCAACTTGACACGACCTTTCCTGCAATTGACACTGATTTCCTACAATTTGTTCTACAACTAGAAATTTCAATATGCCAAACTAGCAACCTGTAGAACCTCCTCCTGGAAATCTCATATGTCCTCTTAGCAATCTCGACCTCTCTATCTGAAGAATAACTTTAGGAGAATTCCTCCTCTGGATCTAATAAACTAGAAGAATTTTGATGAAAGAAAACCCTGAAAAATATTCATTGTTTCAACTGTTGTTGAAACCCTCACTGATGTCAATCATCACACAATGATCATTATGATTCCAAAGTTTCCCGTTGATTTTCTTTATAATCTCTCATTGAGATATCGACGACCAAGATCTAGATCCGAAATTATCTAATCGATGGCTAAGATCACTTAAAAACTTTACTAGAAGTCTCTGGAGGAATATAAACCATGTCTCAATTATTACTAATTAATTAATCTATTTCCCTAAGTTAAAACTTATGAAAATAATTAAAAACTGATTGATTAATTCAATTAAAACATTTACATTAAAAAATAAAAAGTTAGGCTTGGAGATATGTTAAATTGGAAACTAGGGCCAAACTCCATGTGGGTCAACTTATTTATGGCAACTGATATTTTTGTTGGATCCCTCTCGTTGAGAGGTGTAGGATTGATCCAAAGATCATTCAATTCTGATAAGTATTTATGGAGATATGAATTTATTCTGATTATGTAATTATTATCAAGCCGACCAGCTCTTACGTGGACTCAAGAAGCCCAATAGACGTGTCTATTCATCATCCACGTTTTAGTATAAATTGGTGAGGACTTGAAGTCATCTGGGACGTGTATTCTTGAGGTGATCTCCTCTCCACGTCTTGGGTTTTTGGAGGAGGAGAGAACCAAAAGAATACGCTGGCCTAGAAGGAGCCCTAGCTGCAAGATGATGCCCTTATCCTACGCTGAGCATGGAGACAAGTCATACGCATGGAGACAGTCATTACACAAGATAGTCAATGTATCTGCTCCATTGGAAGAGCCGCAGTACAATCTTGATGTTGTTCCGCAGGCGCTTATACGCTGTCATCTATATGTACAACAATGAAGAATATAAACTTGAGAGTGAGTGTTAAAATTGGAAACTAGGGCCAAACCCCATGTGGGTCTTATTATTTATGACAGCTGATATTTTTCTTGGATTCCTCTCATCAAGAGGTGTAGGATTGATCTAAAGGTCATCCGATTCTGACATGTATTCATGGAGATATGAATTTATTTGTGTTATGCGACAATTCGTCAAGGTCGGCCAGCGACCAAATTACCCTCACTTGTCATCCACGTTTTAGTATAAATAGAGGTGGCCTTCAAGTCACTTTGACACACACACCTTTTGTGATCTCTTCCTTTCCACTTGTCTTTGGATTTTGGTCGAAGGAGAGATCGTATGATGTTACGCTACCCTATAGGATGCCCTAGACCCTAACGCTGTCATAGAGGCGACACAACTTCTTATACGTTGCCAAAGAGAGCCCTTATCACAGTCAAGGAGAAGCCCTAGACGTGGAGCTGAAAGGGTTTTCTAAAGAGACCTACGCTGCCCTAAATTACAGTCCATGAAGCCAACCTTAATGCATGTATGGAGAAGCCCTAACCACTGCTAAATGATGCCCTAATATGCTGTCCTATTAGGGGTGTGTATGCAGCAAGAAGAGGCACTTAACGCAATCATGATGGAGGCTTCCATTCACTGTCAAAGCGAGCCTCCATACGCAACTAAAGGAAGATCCATAAAAGCCCTAACCACAGTCCTCAAGAGGGATATCTAATCATCAGTAAAGGAAGATCCTTTCACGCTATATTAGGAAACACACAACAGCTAGAGGTGGCTCCTTACAGCAGAACTTAGGGTGCACTAGGACGTTATCAATAAGTGTTTTATATGCAGCTAATGGAGGCAACTAATCCGCAGTTAAGGGTGACTGTCCATAACTACATGAGGATGGTCACAGGAATCCTTACACAGCCACCTAGCCACTGAGATTATGCCACATTGTTGTAGGTGACAGCATGGCCATTTGCTTGGGTATGTTATGCTGGGCAGAAGTATCTAATAGGGCTGCTGCATAAAATCTGAATGGGTCACTGTGTGGGATATTTAAGGACCCATATCATTAGCATTATGTATGGAGTTGTTGTGTGTAATACTGCTGAGATCTCAGACTATTAGAGGACTGTATGGTGCTGTTCCAAACTTCCAATATGATGATGGTTGCAGCATGGTGCAGCACGTCGATGATGCACAGTGATGATGGGTGCAGCATGGTGCAGTACAGTTATGATGGGTGCATCATGGTGTAGCACATTGATGATGCACAGTGATGATGGGTGCAACATGGTGTAGCACAGTGATAGGTACAGCATGGCGATGGAATCACCAAAGTTCAGATCAACTACCTCATGTGTTCTTCTTAGTGAAGATCTCTGCTCTTATTTTGACAAGTCAAAATGTTGATTTCTAATGTATATGTACTATCTCTCTCTCTCTATTGAACTATTGAAGAACATAAGAAGAATTGATCAAGGGTTTCCCCACATTGGGGTTTGTTCCTCGCTGGCGCCACATCTTGTGTCCTCTTGTCTTTATTGATTTGGGGTAGCATCGGATGTGCTTTAGCCACGAAATTTGGTGGAAAGGTTGGGGCACATGAGATCTCCAATACCCAGAAAGGTTTTGGCTTGGGCAGATTCTAAACAGTTAAGGAGATATTAAAATAATTAATATTTTTAATGGAGTCCCTAAGTCTAAACTTAGGGAAAATAAAATATTAATGAGAATTAATATGAAACTGTGTTAGAATGGTCCAAAAGACATGGATCAAGCCAGATCTAACCTTAGTCATTGATTAGGGATTTAATCTCGGCCATTGATATGTCAACAGGAAAAGTATAAGAAGAGGCTTGAGGGTCGCTTGGAGAGTACACCAGAGTGATCAGTCATTCTATTCTCTAGAGCGGGGTTTGCTAAGAGAGATAGAATTAGTGATCGGGAGTTACAGCGGAGGGGCATTAAGTACAGAGAGACATAGAGGTAGGGATAGTGCTGGGAGAGCAGCGCAGTAGTCGGGGAGAGTGACGCAGAGCCAACCGGGGCTCACGCAGGGCCACACAGAGGCAGTTAGGAGCTACACAGAACCTCAGAGAGTCCAGTGTTGCTAACGCGGGGCCTCCTAAGGTTGATGCAAACCCAACTGAGGTAATGCAGGGCCAACGCTGGGCAGAGAGGGGCTGACACAGTCCAGAGAGAGGTTGATGCTGGGGTTTCTGGGGCAGATTGGTGCTGAGGACCTGCCAGAAGGATTATCCGACGTTTCAGCCAGGAGATTTGTCTCAAACAAAGAGATATTACTGCCAAGGAAATTCTCTGCTGGGTAGGTCAGCGTCAGCACCCAGATTGTACTCTGATATTGCTTGATAGAAAACCCTCAGATAGTTGCACTGGTTTTCCCATATTGGGTTTTTCCAGGGACATTGGTCCAAAAATAATGGTGTCATATGGTGTGATTGTTTCTATTTCTTTTAGTTGTTGATCTGTAATATGTTGAGCATGCACTAGTGTTTATTTTCAATATTTACATTGTAAATAACTTGTTAAGTAACATAACAAGTAGGTAGGAATAAACCAGATAAAGTGCACAGAGGGTTTCTAACTAAGTAAACTTAGAAACTTCAACAATCTTGGCTTGTTCTCTGCAATTTATGTTTATGTTCTATATGCATTTTACTATCATGTGAAATGTGATTGCTAATCTGGAATTGATATTGAGATAATATGGAAAATTGAAGTAAATTTGCTCTAAGCATAGCACATACCTAAAATTAACAAGCTTTTGCATCAACCTTCCCTGATTATTCCTACATCTCCCCAGCAAAATTTTGAATTTTTGTGTGAGGGCAGCTTCCCCTTTGCGCTGGCTCTCCCTAGTTCAGTGTCAAGCCTGCGTGGGCCCAAACTGGCCGAGCGTCAGTCCCTCTAGACATTGCGCTGCCTCCACTAGTGGCTTTCCGCCTCTCTGCCCAATGTTCCCGAACTATCCCTGCCCCTATGCTGCAAAATGATCACTTAGTTTGCATTTCTTGGCTTCCAAGCGCCAAAAATTTCGAACTCTAGATCAATTCGTTCTCTCTGTGTGTTTCTGAATGAACCCCAACCCTCCTTTTTATACTTTTCTCGTTGAGACTTCAACAGCTGAGATTAAGTCTCTAATCAATGGCTAAGATTAAAAACTTGACTTGATCCTATTTCTAGAACATTCTCACCCATACTTTGATTAATACCCATTAATACTTTAACTTTCCTAAGTTTAGACTTAAGAACCGCATTAAAAATATTAATTATTTTAATAAAATACAATCCGAGCGGAATTTCTCCAAACGGTTTCTGGGTTCTTTAGAACTCATGTGCCTTAGCCTCTCCACCAATTTTCATGGCTAGAGCACATCCTATTCTACCAAAAATTAACACTCCCTCTTAGTGAGGAATGTCCTCTAGCAACAATGTCCAACTGCATGTTGCTCTATCTTTGAAGCATTTCCTTTCCGCATTGTTACTTCCACCAACACTGTGCCGTTGTTGTTGCTGCTACTGTACCGCTACCCATGACACTACCACTACCACTGTTGCATTTGTACTACAACTCCCTCTCAAACGCTACATCTGCTATGCTGCTAACACTGAATTCGTACTGCAACTCAGTTGCTGAGGGAAGCAACTAAAAAACCCTCAAAATTACTAAACTAACTGTGTTCAGCATAATACCATGTGAATGTTGGAATTTGATTGCTGCTAGTCTCTGACCCTCTGAATCTTCTATTCTACGTTATTGCTGACTTTTGCATTGTGCCATCTGCACTGCTACCAACCTTGCTTTGCGCTGATTAGTCTTTGGTCTTAGGCTACTGCATCTGTCTCTCCAGCCAACCCACTGCATCATCTGACACTAAATCCATCTTGCTACTGTTGAATCTTGGGCTCCTGTAGCAAGGAATTGATCCAAGAGGTGGGTTCCTCAAGGATCCTTCCCACATTTAGTCCTCCCGACTACAGTTCTATATCGCCCCATTTCGCTCCTGGAGATGCGTAGGCACTCATGGCAAACTCATCTTCGTCAATTTTTGCTGGAGTAGCCTTAGGATCGTGTTTCTCATCCTTATCCTTTTGCTTCAAAGGACACTAGGATGCAAAGTGGCCCATCTCGCCACATTTGAAACATTTCACCTTTGAAATGTCCTCCTTCCGCTTCTGCTTCTGTTGTCCCTTTGATGCTAGAGTTGCGTTCTCCTCCTCCTTGGTCTTCATGCCACTCTCACTGTTGTCATTGAGGTTGACCTTAACCAGATCCCTCCTTAATTCTTCCTGTTGAAGGGTTGCCCAAATCTCCTCCCATGAAGGTAGTCTTTCCCTGCCCAATATACTTTGCACAAAGACTTGCCATTCATCTGAGACTCCATTCAAGGCCGTCCTTACCATCGCGGTAGACTAAGGAGTAGACCCCACTACAGCAAGCTGGTCTCTGGTGTCCCAAAGACGTTGAAGATAGGATTTAACCCCTGCTCCCTTCTGCATCAATGTCCGCTGCAACTTTTGTTCTAAGTACATATTTTGTTGTTCGGAAGAACCTTCATATAGTGAAGACAAAGCTTCCCACATTTCTCGGGTTGTATCTTTGCCCTGCAAATGTGAGACCACATGATCTCAAACTCCATCGAGTATGAACCTCTTTGCCTTTCCCAGCTCGGCCTTGTACTTCTTCTTCTTATCATTGTCTACGAGAACAACCACAACACTCTTGACATAAGCTTCGAGATCGTACTCCTCCAGAACAACTAATTCTTCCAGTTGAAGGGTTGCCCAAATCTCCTCCCATGAAGGTAGTCTTTCCCTGCCCAATATACTTTGCACAAAGACTTGCCATTCATCTAAGACTCCATTCAAAGCCGTCCTTACCATCGCGGTAGACTAAGGAGTAGACCCCACTACAACAAGCTGGTCTCTGGTGTCCCAAAAACGTTGAAGATAGGATTTAACCCCTTCTCCCTTCTGCATCAATGTCTGCTGCAACTTTTGTTCTAAGTACATATTTTGTTGTTCGGAAGAACCTTCATACAGTGAAGACAAAGCTTCCCACATTTCTCGGGTTGTATCTTTGCCCTGCAAATGTGAGACCACATGATCTCAAACTCCATCGAGTATGAACCTCTTCGCCTTTCCCAGCTTGGCCTTGTACTTCTTCTTCTTATCATTGTCTACGAGAACAACCACAACACTCTTGACATAAGCTTCGAGATCGTACTCCTCCAGAACAACTAAGGTTCTGGTCTTCCATATGACATAGTTGGAGGCTCCATCCAACCTGTCCTGATCTCTGAGCCCATGTGATGCCATCTCACCCAAACTGTCGAATTGACTCCTCTAGTCACTATGCAGCACTGGTCTGCTGCCCGACAAGTGAAAAATTCAAACTTTTGGCACCCTTCAAGCACTGCGTTGAGGCTCTGTGTCACTCCCTCTGCCTCTGCAAGCTCACGAACCGAAAATCGTGCCTCTCTGTCGACTCTTTCAAAGAGAGATTTCCTCAGAATCTCTGCTTTCCCAACAAGGACTGCGCAATCTCATCAAGGGGATTCGAATTGCTGCCAAATGCAGCTATTGGCCTCTCTTCTCAGTGCTGGATCTGCTCTTCTTGTTTCAAACTCAATCCTCTGATACCATGTGAAAATTCCTATCCTCAAGGAACCCCTACTGCAACAAAACTTAATTTACTTCTCCTACTTGATTTTAATATACATTATCAAGTTATTTTCTGAAAAATACCTAAGTAAATTACTTTTGCAACCTACACCAATTTAATTTGATTACATGAAACAAGTAACTGAGCAAAGAACAAGATACATAGGACATTGTTATTTTTGGACAAAATAGTCCCAGGTAAAACCCAATGCGGGAAAACTGATGCAGCAACTCTGAGGGTTTTATATTATTAAGCAGTAATTCTGAATACAATGTCGGATGCCCTCCTGACAATCCAGTTACAGATAAAAATATAATGGCGGAGAACTGAGTGAGATTACCTCACTCCACCCAGCAGATTTCGGCTAATCCGGCAACAGAACTGGCTAACCTCGACTATCTATTGAAATTTCTAAGTCTATCCATTAGAAATTTTATCTATATTCTTCTGGTTTATTTCTCCTACTTGTTAATTACAAACAAGTTATTTAAACATATAAACATCGAAATAAACACAATACAGTCTCAACCATCTACAGATCAACCGCTGAAAGAAATAGCAAACACACAAGTGACACCGCTATTTTTGGACAACTCATGCCCGGAAAAACCCAACATGGGAAAACCGGTGCAACAATTATGAGGGTTATTTATTATTTAGTATATCCTTCAGTACAACTGGGTGCCAAACTGGCTCACCCAACAGAGAAAAATAACGGCAGTAATACCTCTCTATTCGGAAGCAAGTATTCAAAAAACCTGCCCCACAAAACCCTCTCCAACAACACTAAAGCATTGCGTCAGCGTCAAAACCCTTTGGTCAGACCTCTGAGGCACTGCGCAGCCTCTGTGACCCTCTACATCACTCCTACTGCCCCCTGCATGGATGACGCAAGCCCTTTGGCCTCTGCGATGTCTTTGTTGGGCTCTATGTCACATGCTTTGGCTTTTGCGTCTACCTCTGTGCTAGTCTCTCGGCACTATCTCTGCCACTCTATCCAATACTCACTGCCCCTTGCTGTTGATCACTGATTCAACTTTACTTAGCAACCCCGCTCTAGTAAATCGAATGAATGATCACTCTAGTGTATCCTCCAACTGACCCTCAAACCTCCTCTTATACTTTTCATGTTGGTCCTTCAATGACCGAGATTACATCTCTAATCAATGGCTAAGATTAGATTTGGCTTGATCCATGACTTTTGGAACCTTCTAACCTAGTTGTATATTAATACCCATTAATATTTTATTTTCCTAAGTTTAGACTTAGGAACTCCACTAATAATATTAATTATTTTAATATCTCCCAAACCGATTAGAATCTGCCTAAACTATTTTTGGGTCTTGGAGATCTCATGTGCTTTAGCCCCTCCACCAATTTTCATGGCTAGAGCACATTCGATGCTACCACAAATCAACACTCCCTCTTAACGAGTATTGTGATCTAGTAATACTCCACACTGAGCATCACTCTAATTATATGGCACCAGTACCTGTGTTGATGCTAGGTCTCCTCGCCCAACATCCTCTGCACTGATGCATCCTGTACTACTGCCCATGGCCCTACCACTGCCACTGCTGCATCCATACGATAGCTCCCTCTGCATCCGTGCTACTACTGGTCCTTTCTCCCAACACTGCATCTGCACTGAAACCCCTTGTCATCATGTTGCATCGTGCTACCGCTTAACTGCTACTGCACTGCAACTCAGTGACTGAGAAGTAAGTAACTGATCCACCCAACTAATGACATCCCTGTCAAGCTAGAAACACTCCCGATGTTGAAGCTCTCTCTGCGCTAACAAGTGCTCCCTCTACTGCCTCTATGTTGCTACAACAACTCTCCGCATCTCGCACCACTGCAAATCTCTCCATGCCATCCTACACTATTGCAACCCTCTCTGTGCCTCTCACACTGCTACAGCCTACTAGTCTTGCATTGCCTAGGGACTCCTGCACTGTAGCACTCTCTGCCACTTCATCAACATCTGTTTCTACCGACATCCGCCAGCGTTAGTACTCTCTCTTCGGGGCTCCCGTAGTACGGTATAATCCGCGAGGTTAGGTACCTCAAGGATCCTGCCCCTCATCGCCTGTAGTCCTCCTGACTACAGCTCAATGTCTCCCCACCTCTTCTCCAGAGGTACATGAGCACTCATAGCACAATCATCATCCTCCTCTACCTCCTTTTCCACCTCTACTGGTGTTGCCTTGGAGTCAAACGCCTCTCCCTTGTTCTTCTTACTCGAACACTGGCTCGCATAATGACCTAGTTCCCCACAGTGCAAAACACTTAACCTTAGAGAGGTCCTTTTTCTTCCTCTTCTCCTGCTTCCCTGCAGATGCCAACGCTGCATCCTCTTCCTCTTCCTTCTTGATCCAGACTCCTTTGCTGCTACTTTCCGTCTTGCTCAGCCATCTGATCTCTTCTTGACAAAACGCTGCCCACAATTGTTCCCAATCTGGAAGACTTGCCTTGCCCAGAATGCTCTGGACAAAAGTCTCCCACTCTGCAGAGACTAAGTTTAGAGTGGTCCTCACCAATATCTCCTGATCCGACGGGGCCACTATGGAAGTCAATTGGTCCCAGATCTCCTTCAACTGACCGAGGAAGTGATCTATCTGCTCCCCCGTCTACATCTGGTATGATCGCAGTTGATTCTCAAGTAACATCTTCCTCTGCACAGAAGTATGCTGGTACAATGTCTTCAAGGTGTCCCACATTTCCTTTGTCGTATCCTTCTCAGAAATATGTTGGACCACATGATCCTTGCCTCGTCATGTATTGATGCATTTCGCCTTGGTCATTGCCTCCTCGTATTTCTCATTAGCAATCGAGTCAACTGGGATAGCCATTGTTCTCAAGGCGAAGGCCTTGATGCGATATCTATCTAGAATGGATAGGATCCTGGCCTTCCAAACCACAAAGTTGGACGCCCCATCCAGCTTGTCCCGATCCCTCAGTCCATTCATGGCCATCTCTCTGCTCTTTCTTTCGACTCCTCCGAGTCTCTACTTCCCTTTGGAAGTTCTCTCTTCAACTCCCTCTGAGTCACTACTTCCCGTCTGGAAGTTCTCAGCTAGACTCCCTCTGAGTCTCGATTTCCCTCTTGAAATCTACCTGCCAACCATCGAGTCGCCCCTCTCTGATCTTTTGTGCACCTGCAACACTGATCCAGATTCCTTGGCTAGAAATCCGCCTCGATAGCGACTCCCTCTACCTTGGTTTTGCCCGTTAGGTATTGTTTTGACTCGATAGCAACAACACCCCACCAACTTCACTTCTCACAATCTGCCCACAACTTCCTATGCCCCAGTAACTGAAGGGCTGAGTCTATAGGCTCTGCACAATCTCAACACTGTTTGAAATGCTCCCCCAGCCAATTGCATCAACCCTCTGTTGAGTCTTGAAAATGTCATTCATTTCCATTACACTTTCACTATTATGTCCATTATATCACCTCCATTTCACCTCTATTTCACTACTATGTCACC